>CAIGQS010000441.1:0-31948 GCA_903798195.1 Danio kyathit | reverse complement strand
ATTAAACCACACTGAACTGAGCTGAACTTAAACTCTGAACACTGGACTGACACTGTTTCAGTCTACTAGAACTTCTGTGTTCAGCTGCTGCAACACAATCTACATTGTAAAAGCGCTAGAGAAATAAACATGAATATATATATATATATATATATATATATATATATATACACACACGCACACAAACACAGGCCCTATATTATGTCAAAACAAGCTCTTATTTTGGATGTGATTGATCATTCCCCAGCACTAATATTGTAATCTGCTGTACGTTCACTTTTAGGAAGGTTTCTACTCAACATCGTATAACCCAAAGTCATGAAGCGTTCTTGATTCCCTCTCAAAGCGTCTGGTCTTTTGATTCCTATCAGACTGGAATCTGCCTCACATGAACCGGTAAGAGACTGTTTCATGAAGAACGGCTTATTTCCCTCACTGTCTCGCGGTGTTCAGTGGATCTGGGTGTTATTTGAAAGAGTAAATCAGACGCCGGATCGCTGACCCCAGGAGCCTCATTAAAACAGTTCTGGGATCCTGCGTCGTCTTCTTTCGCAGACTCTCTGAAGTCGATCTTCACCCAGAAGGAGAATCATCTTTTCTGATAAACACACACACACACACACACACGTGTCCCACCGGCCGCTAAACGCGCACTTGTCTGCGCGCGACTACAAGACTCTCCAAAGACCCGCAGAATCGTCTTCACAGGAGACACCGGAGGATGAGACGCGGGCACGTGTACCTGCTCTGTTCTCTTTCAGGTAGTCTTCTGGGCTTTGTGTTGCGGGTTTGATTCTTCCAGCACTTACACTCAAAGGAAGCTGTGCGAATAATGGCTTCAAAGAGTCGCGCTGGTGCCTTTCCGAGTCTCTCTCCTGCTGTTCGTCTCATTATTATGATCATGATCCGTTCAGGAAAGCGCAGCGATCTTCTTCGCGTCCAGCGTTCAGCAGCATCTCTCTGGAAGGCGCCTAAACATTTGGTAAACAGCGGGAACTAAACAAATATAATGTTAGTGTTCTCATTTGCTGCTACAGCGAAAGGAAAAATACTCAGAGCGGGGACGAAAGTACCATTATTCATTCATTCGTTTTCTTTTCAGCTTAGCTCCTTTATTAATCAGGGGTCTCCACAGCGGAATGAACCACCAACATATCCAGCACATGTTTTAAACAGTGGATGCCCTTCCAGCTGCAACCCAGCACTGGGAAACATCCATGCACACTCATTCACACACTCATACACTACGGCCAGTTTAGTTCATCAATTCCCCTATAGCGCTTGTGGTTGGACTGTTGGGGCACCCGGAGGAGACCCACGCCAACACAGGGAGAACATGCAAACCAAAATGTCAACTGACCCAGTCGAGGCTCGAACCAGCGACCTTCTTGCTGTGAGGCCACAGTTCTAACCACTGAGCCACCCACTATTTATGTATTTCTCCAGGAAGCTGCAGTTGAGTCTTTGTTGGGGTCTTTCACTAGATGCCACTGCACTGTTTTGGGCATCATGGTGGCGCAGTGGGTAGCACGATCGCCTCACGCAAAGAAGGTGACTGGTTTGAGCATCGGCCGGGTCAGTTGGAGTTTGCATGTTCTCCCTGTGTTGGGGAGTCCAAACACATGCGGTATAGATGAATTGGGTAAGCTAAATTGGCCGTAGTGTATGAGTGTGTGTGGGTGTTTCCCAGTGATGGGTTGCAGCTGGAAGGGCATCCGCTGCGATAACATATACTGAATAAGTTGGCGGTTCATTCCGCTGTGGCGACCCCAAATTAATAAAGGGACTAAGCTGAATAGAAAATGAATGAACTGCGCTGTTTTTCAGATGTGTGTGTGTGTGTGTGTGTGTGTGTGTGTGTGTGTTAGTCTCGTGGGCGATCCAGAGCTCCAGGCAAAATAAGTTGATCCTTTAAAGCTGCGCTCACACTCCTGTGT
Organism: Danio kyathit; assembly: GCA_903798195.1. NCBI lineage: Eukaryota > Metazoa > Chordata > Actinopteri > Cypriniformes > Danionidae > Danio > Danio kyathit. The sequence continues at coordinate 30,011 of CAIGQS010000441.1, read as the reverse complement.
TTATTTGCGAGCAGGCCGTGTGTGTGTGTGAATCTGCAGAGACGAACCATCAGTCTCGCTGTCTCGACCCCTGAAGATCAGGCTGTCAGGAGGAGGTCAAAGGTCAGCCGCATCTGTAACCACAGAGATCGGCAGCATCCAGCATCTGTGATCCGCTCCAAACACTCCAGAGCACCGAGGAGGAGGAGAAGAAGAAGAGGAGGAGAAGAAAGGAAGATTACTGTAGGGAGATCACCTGAGGATTAAGGACTGATCACCTATGTGTGAGTGTGTGTGTGTGTGTGTGTGCGTATGAGCAGGGCCGGCCCTGTACATTTGGGGGCCCAAAGCAGAATAATTTTGGGGCCCTACCTTGCTCTATATAGTGGAGTACTGCCGTTGCAGACTGGCCCACTGTGGTTTTAAAGCTTATTGATTACATTAAATTAAACAGAAAAGTAAAGCTCAAAGATTTGCCACATTTCTTCTACTTAATAACTCTCTAAATGATTTGATTTGGGCATTTTAAAACAGCACTGTTCAAAAACGAAGAACTAAACAGGCTTTAATAAAGGGACCAGTGATTTCTACTTTACATCCTTCTGGAGTGTTTAAAACATATTCTATTAATTTATCTCAGTGGTGTTGCACTGTGGCCTCACAGCAAGAAGCTTCTGTGTGGAGTTTGCATGTTCTCCCCGTGTTGGTGTGGGTTTCCTCCAGGTGCTCCGGTTTCGCCCACAGTCCAAACACATGCGCTATAGGGGAACTGATCAACTAAATTGGCCGTAGTGTATGAGTGTGAATGAGTGTGTATGGGTGTTTCCCAGTGATGTGCTGGATAAGTTGTCGGTTCACTCCACTGTGGCGACCCCAGATTAATAAATTGATCAACTAAACTGGCCGTAGTGTATGAGTGTGTGTGTGTGTGTGTGTGTGTGTGTGTGTGTTTGTTTATGTGATTTAAGAGGACATTTCACATGAATACACGCAACATTATGAGGACTTTTTCAATTATGAGGACAGGGTCGGTGTCCTCATAATTCTAGCAATGTAGAAGTGCTTTTATAGCCAGGGGGAGTTCAAATCCAAAAATCTCCACATGACTTATAGTTCACATAAACCTGATTTTGTGTATGACTTGTGTATTCGACATGCGCCCCTGTAGGCCGGACTGGGTACCTGCACCCCCTCATTAATTATGTATGCGTGTGTAGTGAAATTGCGGCATGTGATTGGCTGACCACCAAACGTCCTCATAATTACTGTATCTGTCAAACAACTGTGTAAACAACAACGATAAAAAATCGTTTTAAATAGATATAAAATATGAATTATGTTCTAGTTAAACAATATAAATAACCCACTACCTTTATAAGATAAAAAAAAAAAACATATGCCTGTTATTGGACAATCCTCACCACCTGACTGCAATCACTTCCTGCTCTGGACAGATGGCTATCACTCATCGATTTCAAGACAAGAAGCACGGAGCTAGTTTATTTGACGATTGATTGAATTAGATTGCTTTAATGTGAATTAATTTATGAAAATGAATAGCCAGTGATCTCATGAGATTCCATGCTGGACGATCTGATGACACATCAATCATCAATTTAAAGACCCTTAAGGTAAGTCTGATAAACAAACACCCAGCTAATTTAGTTTATTACACGATTAATGGGAATTATTTGACTAAAAATAATAGCCAGTTAACCAAGTAACTGTTAATGAAGCCTTGTAAGTTAGCTTACTTTTCATTTCCTGTCAAGAGTAATGAACTGTCGTTTTTAAAATGTTAATTAATTGTTTTAGAATTACGTTCATATTTGCAATGTCGTCATGCTTTACCAAAGTAACAGATGCGTTGCAAGTAATATTTATTTATTTATTTTATTATTATTTAAGGTAAGTATTTTCCAATCAAGTCATAACGTTATTGTCAGTTTGGATGAAGTGGTGTACTACGCTTCTACTTCAAAAGATAAAACTGGATTTGAAATAAAATACATAAATTCATTCAAAAAAAAAAAAAAAAAAAAGTCTATGTTTACGTCAGGGATCTCCAAGAATTGTTCTTTTACATGACTAATCTGAAAAATCCTTTGCTAGGTCAGGGAGTATTCCGCTCTAGCCACTATAGAAAGGAGACGGGAGAAGAAAGGAGATTTTCTAGTTGAATATATATATATATATATATATATATATATATATATATTATATATATATATATATATATATATATATATATATATAAGCAAAGAAGAATGTGAAAGAAGATGCAGACTTTATCATAATGCACTTGAAGTGTTTTTGTTTGTATTCTGTTTTAATGGAAAACAGTTATGATATTGCTTTATTAAATATACTGACATTTATATTTCAGTATTTTGCTAATATACTGTATATATAAGTATCTGATCTTTTCAGAAACATTTTTTGTGACTTGCAATTACTTACTGTGTAATTTAGTAAGTACTGTAATTACATGAGGTGACATTGTTCTTTCAGATTCGGGGTTTATGCTGCAAGAGAGCTCACTTTTAACTATTATGATGAGAATGGCCATGGAGAAACAAGGTATGCAAAGATTAAACTTGTTTTCATTTAAATGTGATTTGGTTCTATATAATTAAGCAAAAAAACTTAAATCTTTTAGAAAAGTTAATGTTTTAAATACCATATTCTGCATCTACACATGTGACCTTGTCAATTGTGTAGAGATTTACATGTACAGTGGTCCCTCACTATAACGTGGTTCACCTTTCGTAGCCTTGCAGTTTGCTTTTTTTTGTGCAATTTGATAAGCTTTTTTATTTATTTTTTTACAGCACATTGTATTCTGCTTCCTGATTGGCTGTAGACCATTGTCAATCAATCTCCTCTGTGTCTCCTGTACAGTACAGAATGCGTTTAGCTTGCCAAATGAACATAAATCTTCGATCGCTATCAGTGTTTCAACAAGGATGCAAAAAAGGGTTGTACTGTCCGCAGCAAGAACTGTTGTAAACGGGGTTGGCCACCTAGAGCGTAATCGGGCCATGAAAATTTAGGCCCGATAGGGCCCGAGCCCGACAGAAATCGGCCCGAGCCGACAGGTACATTTGATTGACAGCTTTATAAAGCTCCGAACCGTTTATAACCCGACATTATTCCAAATGTGCACATGCACACAGCTCTTTTGCCTTTTTTCAAGAATGAGTAATTTATATGTTTTAACATAATTATATTCGTAACCAACATAGGCTATAGGCCACTTGGAAGTTGAACAAAAAAAAGTCCTCTGTAAAATCGTAACAATCTCAGCACTCTAAATAGGAATAGGTACATAGACTTGGCCTTAAATTGGCCTACACACCAATGAAAAGAAGTCTTTCTTAACAAATTAAATAAAATAAAATTCTAAATTATGATGGGTATTGGCAATAACGAATTAAGATAAAGACTCTGCAGGATTTGTTTTGCCACTTCTCTTCACAATCTGGCCTTACGGTGACGGTGAAGCTGAATATTAAACGAATAGCCTGTATACTCGTCTACATTATGATTATATGGTTTAATAATATTTATTTATAATTTAAAACCCTTACTACTCACCAAGATTAGGCTACGTGTTTTTGTGGGGCAACATTATTGAATCCACTGTAAATGGCTTTAGCGCAGTCCTGCGCTCAGGATGGTGCGACTAGCAGCACTGAAATCCTTTCACTTCTGCTGCTACAGGCCTACTGTAGTTCTGATCTGGCTAATTTTGCAAAGTTTTGGGTAGGATTGTTTGTTTACTTCTACCAGCCAAGAACATCCATTTAATTTGCCATGACAGCGGTCATCTTCCCTGTCAGCTTGATGTACACAACATTTGCTGTTTAGCACTCTACCGTAATATGCAGTGTATGAGTGACCGCCGAAATACCTTGGTGGCTAGAATGACCGTTCCTTTTGAACTGGCGGCTGGCCTGACCGCAGTCAAAAACTCACTTTTTTTAACTTCTCCGTCATCATTTGTTTTTACCTTTGCAGGGATGGATTTTAATGTTGTAACAAACGATTAGATAAGCTTTCTCGCGCTAATCGAAATGCATCAATGACTATTCATTTACTGCACAAGCCGAGCCCGGGCCGAACCCGTCTAAATGATGGAAATTAAACCCGAACCCGAACCCCCGATCTTCCGCTCTATTGCACACCAAAAGATATTATTTAATTTTGTATTGTTGTACGTTTTACTGCAAAAATATGCAAAATTTGTTAACTTGCAGAGCGTTCACACATGCAAACCCCACGTGCCCTACAGACGTGTTTTGCCAAAGGAGCAAAATGAAAAGAGCGAAAGTAAGGATATTGGTTGTCACAGCTTGACATAGGACAGTTGATGGACAAACCAGCACGATGGTGATTGTCTCTGTCCTGGATCCACGTCATAAACACCTCTGTTTATTTGCACAAGTGGAGAAAAGAAGCTGCAAAAGCAAAACTTTCTGAAATGTGTTCGTGCTTTCAGAATAGCCACAAGTTGGAATGCCCGGGTTTTTTTCTTACTCCGAGCATGCTCTGGCACCATCCATCATAACACACAACTGATAGCCTATAGTTTTGATGATTTAGTGTACAACCAACAAACAATCCACTTTTTTTTATTTAGAGTATTACAGTTATTAATAGTGCTTTTAAAAATCTATTTGTAAAATAGCCTAATCTAATAAAACAAATCTTGATTACTTATTTTTGATTATTATTTTTGCAGATGACTCCACATCAAACTGAGGCTTTCATTTTATAGCGATATAAACTGAAAAAAACCATTTGCAAAGTAATGCAATACTATATGTAAAAAAACATAATAATGATAAAAATGATTATTTACTGTAGTTGGCTAGCATAGGCTTATTTTAAATAAAAGTCAGCATACAGTATGCGCCTTGTCATTGTCTCTCATCACCATCACTGGTTTCATCACCGGTTTATAGCACGCCCATCTGTTTAAAGCTTCATATGTAAAGAACAGACCTACATTTGACAGATGACACAATGTCAATAAAAAACATGATGTTTGCAGTCAACTATAAGCTACACTAGGGCATTCTACGTTACAATATTGTTAGGATCATCTGTTGTTAAGTTTAGGTGCCATGTTTCCTTCTTAGTATTAATTTAAAATCTCTAATACCATTATTGTCACTCATTGCCAGTAAGATAACCAGCCTTTCAGCAAAACCTATATTGATATAGGTACTGAAATTTATGTGCCAGTTTGACAGACTACAGTAAATTTTTATGAGTAAAACTAAAGGACAGTTTAACTCATTAAAAAACAGTCTCTCACCTGAACTTGCGAGAGTGAGACGGAGAAAATGAAAGCACAACATGCTGTTGTTCACATGTTATAATAAATAAATATTTTAAAACTAATGTGTCAGACACAAAATAGACATTCATTCATTTTCCTTCGGCTTAGTCCCTTCATTCATCAGGGGTCACCACATCGGTATGAACTGCCAACTTATCCAACATACTGTATGTTTTACGCAGCGAATGCCCTTCCAGCTGCAACACAGTACTGGGAAACATCCATACAAGCTCATATTTACACACACACTCATACACTACCACACTACAGCTAATTTCAATTCCCCTATAGCGCATGTCTTTGGACTGTGGGGAAACCAGAGCACCCAGACGAAACCCACGCCAACACGGGGAGAACATGCAAACTCCACACAGAAATGCCAATTGACCCAACCGGGACATGAACCAGTGACCTTCTTGCTATGAGGCGACAGTGCTGACCACTGAGCCACCGTGTTGCCTACAAAATAGACACGTCAATTGATTTTTTTTTTATTAATGGTCATTTAATATTGGAGTCTGATCGGTTATGGGTTTAAAACTTGGTTGACGAGCTGTGGTTATCAGTTGGGAAAATTAACAGAAATGAGCATCCCTAACATGTATTAACATTGTGTTGTTCATCTACACAGGTGACCTCTGACACTGAAATCCAGAACAATACTTTCATCAGCTGTACAGGAGAGATGGTGGAACACAAACTGTAAATGTATGAGAACGATTGCTGTATATTTTCCCTTTAATTTAGCTCTCTCTCTCTCTCTCTCTCTCTCTTCTCTCTCTCTCTCTCTCTCCTCTCTCTCTCTATATATATATATATATATATATATATATATATATAATATATATATATATATATATATATATATATACATCAGTGAGGGAAATAAGTATTTAATCACACTGTGATTTTTCAAGATCTCCTACTTAGAAATCATGGAGGGGTCTAGAATTTTCAGTATAGGTGCAATTCCACTGTGAGAGACAGAATCTAAAATAAAAATGCAGAAATCACATTGTATGACTTTTTAAAATTATTTGTAAATTACTGTGTGAAATAAGTATTTGATCACTTGAGTCAAGCATTTTAAATATTAGTACAGAAGCCTTTGTTAACAATTACAGAGGTCAAAGGGTTCCTGTAGTTCTTCACCAGGTTTGCACACACTGAAGGAGGGATTTTGCCCACTGATCTTCTCTAGATCTGTCAGGTTTCAGGGCTGTCGCTGATCAACATGGAGTTTCAGCTCCCTCCAAATATTTTCTATTGGATTTAGATCTGGAGACTGGCTAGACCACTCCAAAACCTTGTTATGCTTCTTACGAAGCCACTCCTTGGTTTTCCTGGCTGTGTGCTTTGGGTCATTGTCATGTTGGAAGACCCAGCCACGACCCATCTTAATGCTCTGACTGAGGGAAGGAGGTTTTTGCCCAATATCTCACAATACATGGCCACGTTCATCCTCTCCTTAATACAGTGCAGTCATTCTGTCCCCTGTGCAGAAAAACACCCAGAGCATGATGCTTCCAGCCCCATGCTTCACTGTAGGTATGGTATTATTGGGATGATACACATCATTCTTCTTCCTCCAAATTCGGTGAATAGAGTTAAGACCAAAAAGTTTTACTTTGGTCTCATCTGACCACAGGACTTTCTACCATGAATACTCTGGACCATCCAGATGGTCCCTGGGAAACTTCAGATGGGTCTTGACATGGGCTAACTTAAGCAGGGGAACCTTCCATGTGGTGCATGGTTTTAAAACATGACATCTTACTGTATTACTGATAGTACCCTTGAAAACGGTGGTCCTAGCTCTCTTCACGGCATTGATCAGCTCCTCCCGCATAATTCTGGACTGATCCTAGACCATTCTTGGCATCATTAATACCCCACGAGGAGAGATCTTCCGTGGGGCCCCAGTCTGAAGGACATTGACAGTCATCATTAGCCTCTTCCATTTTCTGACAATTGCTCCAACAGTTGCTTTCTTGGCAATTGCCCGTAGCAGTTTCAGCTTTATGAAAGTCTACAATTTCATCTCTTGTGTCTTTTGACAGCTCTTTGGTTTTGGCCATGTTGCTACTTAGACTTTTGACTAATTGTGGGGTGCACAGGTGTCTTTATGACAGCTAGTGACCTCAAACAAGAGCTACTAAATTAAAATCATGAGCAGAGTGGAGCTGGACTATTTTAAAGCAAAATAACAGGTCTTTGAGGGTCAGAAATTTGGCTGAAAAGCAAGTGATCAAATACTTATTTCACACAGTAATTTACAAATAAATGTTAAAAAGTCATACAATGTGATTTCTGCATTTATTTTTAGATTCTGTCTCACAGTGGAATTGCACCTATACTGAAAATTCTAGACCCATCCATGATTTCTAAGTAGGAGATCTTGAAAAATCACAGTGTGATTAAATACTTATTTCCCTCACTGTATATACTCATACAGTCACACAGTACTGTATGTTTAAACAGTGTGTCAATTGTCTAAGGATTTACATGTATTGATATGGTGTTTTTATCTACACAGGACCTCTGACATGAAATCCAGACTAATACTTGCCTCAGCTGTGCAGGAGAGAATGGGTAACACTTTCTTTTACAACCCGCGAAGTACAGTGTAAGTACAGTGAAATAACGGTGTACTTTTCTGTGCGTATAGTATAAGTATAAAGAATGTATGTAGGTATAAGGGAACAAACTGTAATTCTTGGGTAATAAGGGGTAACAACCAGATATGCAACACTCAAAGTACCACGTAAGTATATTGAATTTACGGTGTACTTTTCTTTAAGTATTGTATACATATAAAGAATTATGCAAGGGTGGTGACAACCTAATGCAAAATGTAAACACCGCGTAAGTACATTAATAATAGTACCCTTATTCAGTGCTTGGGTTTTATATGGGTGTTTAATGAATAAAAGGTTTACAACTTGTGAAATTATGAAACCTTATTTTAACTGTATGTATTTTAAATCTGGAATTCAATATAAAAATATATTTCCATACACTACTTACCTTATGAATGTTTACTCATCGATCTCACCACAGCCAGCAATGTCTCAACAACACTATCAATAAATAGGCTAACTTTGCATGACATAGGCCTACCGTCAGGGTTCAATGCAGATTAAAACAGGATAGCATCTTTACTGCTGTTTGCCAAGGGGGGAAACTGTTCCCCCCTAGTTCCCTGTAGTTAAAGGGTAAATACAGCATTTGATGGTTGTAAATTAAAGTGAAGCATTGTTCCCACCTTGTTCCCTGTAGTTAAAGGATAAATACATCATTTGCGGGTTGTAAATTAAAGTGGTGCATTGTTCCCTCCTTGTTCACCCCTTGTTACCTGTAGTTAAAGGTAAATACATCATTTGGGGTTGTAATTAAAGTGCATTGTTCCCTCCTTGTTCACCCCTTGTTACCTGTAGTTAAAGGGTAAATACAGCATTTGGTTGTAAATTAAAGTGAAGCATTGTTCCCCCTTGTTCCCTAGTTAAAGGGTAATTACAGCATTTGTTCCCTCATTTGTTCCCTGTAGTTAACAGGGTAAAATCTTGAAGGTAGTGAAATAAATATATAAGCACAATATATATGTCTTTACTTTGTAACCTTTATTTTACTAAATAGGGATTTTAAAACACCTCATCTTAATCAAACATTGTCTCGTCTATCATTGCCTATACTCAAACAACAAAATAACACATTATTTCCTCCCCCCTTTTTCTGGCATCTCTTGCTTGGCTTCTTTTTCTACTCTTCTTCTTCTTAACTTCACTGAGGACTCTGATGGTGAGTAGCTGATGGAATCCCATGGGTTTTGCTGCTCTGCATTTTATATAAAAATATGAATGGACATAAAGGCCTTTAGCAAGCTATACATATTCCTTTTGCTGTTTAATATGTGTGTGTTGGTTGTCAAATGCTGTATTTATCCTTGTACTACAGGGAACAAGAGGGGAGCAATGCTTCACTTTAATTTACAACCCCCAAATGCCGTATTTACCCTTTAACTACAGGGAACAAGGGGGGAACAAGGTGGGAACAATGCTTCCCTTTAATTTACAACCTGCAAACAATGTATTTACCATTTAACTACAGGAGACAAGGAGTGAAGAAGGAGGGAACAATGCACCACTTTATTTACAACCCGCAAATGCTGTATTTACCCGGGAACAAATACTGTATTTACCCTTTTACTACAGAGAACAAGGGGGGAAGAAGCTGGACTTCAGCGCACAAGTGTATATTTAAACAGTAAACAGTAAGAACAGAAAAACTACAGCAGCAGATTTAATTGATTGAAGGCCAAATTACACACTACATTTTTCTATAAAAACATCAGATATACTTTCACTAAAATGCAACAGTTGGTCCCCCCTCTCTGCAAACAGCAGTAAAGATGCTATCCTGTTTTAATCTGCATTGAACCCTGACGGTAGGCCTATGTCATGCAAAGTTAGCCTATTTATTGATAGTGATGTTGAGACATTGCTGGCTGTGGTGAGATCGATGAGTAAACATTCATAAGGTAAGTAGTGTATGGAAATATATTTTTATATTGAATTCCAGATTTAAAATACATACAGTTTAAAATAAGGTTTCATAATTTCACAAGTTGTAAACCTTTTATTCATTAAACACCCCATATAAAACCCAAGCACTGAATAAGGGTACTATTATTAATGTACTTACGCGGTGTTTACATTTTGCATTAGGTTGTCACCACCCTTGCATAATTCTTTATATGTATACAATACTTAAAGAAAAGTACACCGTAAATTCAATATACTTACGTGGTACTTTGAGTGTTGCATATCTGGTTGTTACCCCCTTATTACCCAAGCGTTACAGTTTGTTCCCTTATACCTACACATACGTTCTTTATACTTATACTATACGCACAGAAAATTACACCGTTATTTCACTGTACTTACGCGGTATTTCGGGTTGTAAAAGAAAGCATTACCGAGAATGGTGGAACAATGACGGTAAGTGTGTTTGATGCCTAGCAGAATCTCTCTCGGGTTATTTGTGTGATTGGATATTCGTTATGTAATTTTTAAATGGGAATGGTTAGGAGATGCAGGTTTCTCTTACTAAAGTCAGATTGGACCAATAGCAGGGTGTTCGCGGGGTTGTAAAAGGTAGTAAATGAAATTAGCCAAAATTAAGGGCATTAAAAAATATTAAAAAGTAATAAACGTCATCTGACGAGATATTAAACTTTCGAGCCCAAATTTTTTTAGATACATTTTTAATTCGTGTTAAGTGCAGGCCTGTAATCTAAAATTTGCGTCGATTTATTTATATCTTGATAGTAGATCCTGAGCGATATCATGTGAAGTGGTGTGGTAGGTGGGCAACAGAGCCGCGACGTCACCAGAGCTTGAAATTGTGACCATTTTGGTCGCATATGCGCCCAAAATTTTCAATATGCGACCTCATAATATATTTGGGAGCGTTTGTGCAACTGCATATAATGGTTGTAGTGCGACCTGTTTTGATTTTTTCTAAAATTGTGCTGAATCGCTCTTCCCTTCGTGATATTGGTTCATATTAGCTGTCAATCACTCAAGGCTTTCGCTGTCAGATGACAGGGAGCTTTTGTGACCATGGGAAATGCAAATGGCTGAAGAGTGAAAGTACACAGGTTTGCAAACCCCACCTAAAGTTACAAATAATGGCGCAGATGACAGCGATCATGTGGTGGATGTTGATCCACCAGCCGAGATCAATCGAGTGTTTTCGGAGAAGGTGCCCGAATCTCGATGCGTTGCATTGAGTGCGTGTTCAGCGCAAATGGCCGCTAAATGTAAAATCTAACACTGTACACATCATCGCCAAAGATGCTCGCCTTTACTAAGTTTAAACTGAATCTGTGGCTCATAACAAAGAACGGTACTGCGCCGGTGGTTGTCATGAGAATCCTGCTCTGCCGGCTCATATATTGGGTCGGCTGACTCACCTGCTTTTTCACAAATACAGAGAAACTTAAATCAGCGCATAACGAGACCGAGCATTTAAAATGACACAAACCAAAACCTTTAAAGAGTGGCAGAAGTGAGACTTTTCTTACTTTCGTTTGTCCATTCTTTCTTGAGATGTATATTATTTTTCTATTTAGTTACTGATTGCTGCTTTGCAGCTTTCAGCATTGGATTGAATGATTTATTATAATCTTTAGTTTGTTTTTAGCAGAAATATTATTTATTAAATTGGCATGCATATAAAAACAATAGTGCAAAATAAATATTTCTTACTGCAATGCTTCATTTTTGTTTGATATAAACCATAGATTTATTTTTCATAATGTAACAGTATGACTGTTTATAGCACAGAATTCACATTCAAGCACATTCAAGGCAGCATGATAATAAGAAATGTAATTCATTCTTAGTATTATTGTCATCATCATCATCATTAATATTTTATAATTATTAGACATTCATTTTTGGAATTATTGCGCAAATATCAATAAGTCATCACAGCATTAGTTAGATAGTTGTTTCTGTTTTTGTTAGTCCTTATTGATGTTGTTTCCAAATACAATAAATACCTTAGTATACAATTTGCAGTGGTGCTCATTCATTTTTGGTGAGTGCTCCTAAAATTTTTCTGGTGCTCCTAAATTTTTAATTGGGGGCACCCGTGCTAAAAAGTTAAAGAGCATATTGTAGGTATTGTAGGAAACTATTTCAAAAAAGGTAGCATCGTTTGTGAAAATACTCTATAATAGCATAAAATACCATATTAAAATGTTTTACGCAGCGCAAGGGCACAAATTTTAAAGAAAATGTGTCTGTTTTCCTACTTCCGGAAAATCAGATTTTTTTTCTAACCACCCCGGTGACGTCAGACTGGGGACTTATTTGACAGGCGCGGCGCTGTTTACAGTGAAGCAGAGTAGCATCGGTTGTTAATTTTATTTATCATTATCGTGCTTTATTATTGCGTGTATGGGGGCTGCACAAACTCAAGCCTGTCAGCAAATCAAGTCCACAAGTTTTCCGTTGTTATTTTCGTTCATTTGTGTTCGGGAAATGAGATGAATCCGATGACCGTAAGCTGACGCGAAAACGGTGAAAAACACGCTCCTGGATCAGTCAGAGATGCAGCTCGATGAAAACGAGAACTGTACACGGTAAGACAACTCATTTTTCTTTTATTTTTGTCAACTTTCAAATCAGTAAGCATGATTATTTGACCAATTAGAAGGAACGCAATATGTTTACGTTAGAATAGCCTACAGTACAGCACTGCTGCTAGCTTGTAACGTATAGCATATTAAATATGCTTTTTTAAACTGTGCAAAAATGTAAGCATATGATAAGACCACTGGTACCATCAGTTTGCTAATATTATAAATGTCTTGTGTAGTTACAGCGTAGTGACTTTATTTGTTCAGCTAATTTATAATTTATTGTCATGTGTGGTGTGTTTATAAGGCTTTGGGAGACGAATCTGCAGCAGTGATGCTGACCTGGAGCTGAAGGCTTTCTCTCCACGGGCCTCTCGCTCAACTGTGCTTCACTTTGGCTCACAGAGTAACCTCAGACCTCCATCTCGTTCATCAGGTAGATTATTATTTCCCCTATCTTAATTATACATGGTATTATCTGTTTATAAAAACTAGAAATATAAAAATAATTACTAGAATATTTTTATATAAATAAGGCAGGTAAAACTCAAACACTATCTTTGACTTCCTTTTTTTTATATTGGAATCATGTAACCATTGACTTTCATAGTATCTGTTTTTCCTACTATAGAAGTCAATGGTTACAGGTTTTCAGCTTTCTTTAAAATATCTTCTTTTGTGATCAACAGAAGAAAGAAAGTCAATAAGGTTTGGAACCACTTGAGGGAGAGTAAAAAGTATTCTTTCCTGTCAATGAGGAAAGACCAATTTTTATTCACATATGTGGATATTCATCTTGTAGAAGAACAAATAAATAACATTTGAAAAATTGAAGTTTGTTGTCACATGCTCAACTTATCATGGGTACATAACTATATTTGTGAGATGGTATGCAAGTTCACTATTCAGGGGTCTGCAATGTGGCTGGGTATCTGTATTATGTTATATTAAAATCATACGATAAATTTTGAAATGTACATGATTGACAAAGATGATTTAAACTTTTGCATTATTTCCCCAGCATATATGTATCAGCCCTAATGGCGTCTCTGACGGTGGAATACTGGAGGTCATCACAGGCTCACGAAAATGCAGAACTGTCCACTACATTTGCTCTTTTCTAGATCCTTCCAGTGGGTTTACAAGGATGAGGCTGTCAGCATCTTTTACACAGCATTCACAATTTAGCACACATTAAAGACATGATAGTGTGGCACCCACATAATTGTTGGCCAACTTACTGAAAATAAAATAAAATTGTTAAATAAGGTTTACTTTTAAATGGGTCAGATGCTATATTTTTCTTTCAGTATTATGTTTGTAACCTACTTATACACACACTCACACAGATACTTATACATATAAAGAGTAAAAATGTTGGGTATTAACAGTGCTTATGATTTTGTGCTATATTAATAAAACTTGAATTTGAGTTGAATTTGAATTAGGGTTTATTTAACCATAAAATCAGATCAGATCTGTTGATCACATCTTAGTAAATATTTTATACAGTTACGCAACTTGTGATTGTATTTTTTTATGGATTGTTGCCTAAATGGGATCCAATATGGATCATATTATACCCAATGCAAAAAAACTGACAAAAAGACTCATATTTTAAAAGAATATTTGATGTTGTTTTTTATTTCAATACAAAGCTCTGAAAACCTTTTGTATAATAAAAAGATTTTCAAGTACCTTGTTTACATGTTGCTGCATTATTCCAGACGTTCTGTGGTATTTGTGTTTTGTATTCACTAATCTACAATTAAAAAATAGGGTCAATGTGGCATAACTCTGTTAAATGCTCATTAGTTTCTGTTACTGGTAAGTATTAATACTTATAGAAGATCAATACTAGCTTTGCTATTGCCAGATAAGATTTCGTTATCCCACATATCTGTCTGTAAGCTAACACTGGTCTCTCATTGAGAACCTGCTCTGTTCTTCTCACAATACAGCTCAGTTACTCTTCTTTGACTGCTGTTCTGTCTACTGGTCTGTCCACAGGCTCATAATAGTATGACTGTGGTCTGTCGGCATCAAAACGCGCACCGCGATCAGTTGTCTTCATACTGTTTATATGTGCGATACCCCTCTTCCGACGTCACTTCCGGTCTGGCGATTTTTTTTCAAATGCGGAAGTACATTTCTGTGACTAAAAACGACTCCAGATGGCTTAATAATAAACTTTAACGTATATTTTAAAGAAATCTAGTTCCTACTTTACTCTTACACACATTGACTCACTGGGGTGTCTAACCTACAATATGCTCTTTAATTTCGAGCCCTGAAACACAGAATCTATCGGCACAGTCAGCACGATTGTCTAACCATGCCGAGAACGATTATAAGCATTCCGCGCCGTTCCAGGCTCAGTGGAGATATAACCGTAACCGCACCGAACTGTTCTTAGAAGAGCGGCTATTGACATTGATGACATATATGACGTTGACATTGATTAGGCCCATTGTGACATCTTGATTAATCCCTCTACTTTACTTAAATCTATATGTTATATGCAATATGTTATTCCATCTGGAAAGATATTTCATTTATGCCACTACAGTTGCAGCTCTAAGTCGTGCTAATTTTTTTTTTAAGGTATTAAAAAGGAACTTAAGAAGTTCTGTATATACCATGAATAGGTTGGTGTTGCATGTCGTCCTATTTACTGATATTGTCCTATTGTGTATTAAATTATGTTGTGTGTCCTCGTATTCACTGTGGATGTTATGTATTGTATGGGAGGGTCAGAAGATGCAGGTTTCTCTTAAAGCCAGATGGGACCTATAGGTTGTGTGTAGTGTCCTCATAATTACTGATTGTGCTGTATTGTGTATTAAATTAGGTTGTGTGTTGTGCGTCCTCGTATTAACTGTTGCTGTCATGTTGTGTATTGTGGGGGAGGGTCGAAGATGCAGGTTTCTCTTACTAAAGCCAGATAGACCTATAGGTTGTGTGTAGTGTCCTCATAATTACTGATTGTGCTATATTGTGTATTAAATTAGGTTGTGTGTTGTGCGTCCTCGTATTTACTGTTGCTGTCATGTTGTGTATTGTGGGGGAGGGTCAGAAGATGCAGGTTTCTCTTACTAAAGCCAGATTAGACCTATAGGTTGTGTGTAGTGTCCTCATAATTACTGGTGTTATTGTGTATTAAATTAGGTTGTGTGTTGTGTCCTCGTATTTACTGTTGCTGTCATGTTGTGTATTGTGGGGGAGGGTCAGAAGATGCAGGTTTCTCTTACTAAAGCCAGATGAGACCTATAGGTTGTGTGTAGTGTCCTCATAATTACTGATTGTGCTATATTGTGTATTAAATTAGGTTGTGTGTTGTGCGTCCTCATATTACTGTTGCTGTCATGTTGTGTATTGTGGGGGAGGGTCAGAAGATGCAGGTTTCTTACTAAAGCCAGATGGGACCTATAGGTTGTGTGTAGTGTCCTCATAATTACTGATTGTGCTATATGTGTATTAAATTAGGTTGTGTGTTGTGCGTCCTCGTATTTTCTGCTGCTGTCATGTTGTGTATTGTGGGGGAGGGTCAGAAGATGCAGGTTTCTCTTACTAAAGCCAGATGGACCTATATGTGTGTAGTGTCCTCATAATTACTGGTGTTATATTGTGTATTAAATTAGGTTGTGTGTTGTGCTCCTCGTTTACTGTTGCTGTCATGTTGTGTATTGTGGGGGAGGGTCAGAAGATGCAGGTTTCTCTTACTAAAGCCAGATAGACCTATAGGTTGTGTGTAGTGTCCTCATAATTACTGATTGTGCTATATTGTGTATTAAATTAGGTTGTGTGTTGTGCGTCCTCGTATTAACTGTTGCTGTCATGTTGTGTATTGTGGGGGAGGGTCAGAAGATGCAGGTTTCTATTACTAAAGCCAGATAGACCTATAGGTTGTGTGTAGTGTCCTCATAATTGATTGTGTTATATGTGTATAAATTAGGTTGTGTGTTGTGCGTCCTCGTATTACTGTTGCTGTCATGTTGTGTATTGTGGGGGAGGGTCAGAAGATGCAGGTTTCTCTTACTAAAGCCAGATGAGACCTATAGGTTGTGTGTAGTGTCCTCATAATTACTGATTGTGCTATATTGTGTATTAAATTAGGTTGTGTGTTGTGTGTCCTCGTATTAACTGTTGCTGTCATGTTGTGTATTGTGGGGGAGGGTCAGAAGATGCAGGTTTCTCTTACTAAAGCCAGATGGACCTATAGGTTGTGTGTAGTGTCCTCATAATTACTGATTGTGCTATATTGTGTATTAAATTAGGTTGTGTGTTGTGCGTCCTCGTATTTACTGTTGCTGTCATGTTGTGTATTGTGGGGGAGGGTCAGAAGATGCAGGTTTCTCTATTAAAAGCCAGATAGACCTATAGGTTGTGTGTAGTGTCCTCATAATTACTAAGGGTGTTATATTGTGTATTAAATTAGGTTGTGTGTTGTGCGTCCTCGTATTACTTGCTGTCATGTTGTGTATTGTGGGGGGAGGGTCAGAAGATGCAGGTTTCTATTACTAAAGCCAGATGGGACCTATAGGTTGTGTAGTGTCCTCAATAATTAACTGATTGTGCTATATTGTGTATTAAATTAAGGTTGTGTGTTGTGCGTCCTCGTATTCACGCCTGCTGTCATGTTGTGTATTGTGGGGGAGGGGTCAGAAGATGCAGGTTTCTCTTACTAAAGCCAGATGGGGAACCTATAGGTTGTGTGTAGTGTCCTCATAATTACTGATTGTGCTATAGTGTGTATTAAATTAGGTTGTGTGTTGTGCGTCCTCGTATTACTGTCTGCTGTCATTGTTGTGTATTGTTGGGGGAGGGTCAGAAGATGCAGGTTTCTCTTACTAAAGCCAGATGGGACCTATAGGTTGTGTGTAGTGTCCTCATAATTACTGATTGTGCTATATTGTGTATTAAATTAGTTGTGTGTTGTGCGTCCTCGTATTTACTGCTGCTGTCATGTTGTGTATTGTGGGGGAGGGTCAGAAGATGCAGGTTCTTTACTAAAGCCAGATAGACCTATAGGTTGTGTGTAGTGTCCTCATAATTACTGATTGTGCTATATTGTGTATTAAATTAGGTTGTGTGTTGTGCGTCCTCGTATTTACTGTTGCTGTCATGTTGTGTATTGTGGGGGAGGGTCAGAAGATGCAGGTTTCTCTTACTAAAGCCAGATAGACCTATAGGTTGTGTGTAGTGTCCTCATAATTACTGATTGTGCTATATTGTGTATTAAATTAGGTTGTGTGTTGTGCGTCCTCGTATTACTCTGCTGTCATGTTGTGTATTGGGGGGAGGGTCAGAAGATGCAGGTTTCTCTTACTAAAGCCAGATGGACCTATAGGTTGTGTGTAGTGTCCTCATAATTACTGATTGTGCTATATTGTGTATTAAATTAGGTTGTGTGTTGTGCGTCCTCGTATTTACTGCTGCTGTCATGTTGTGTATTGTGGGGGAGGGTCAGAAGATGCAGGTTTCTTACTAAAGCCAGATAGACCTATAGGTTGTGTGTAGTGTCCTCATAATTACTAAGGGTGTTATATTGTGTATTAAATTAGGTTGTGTTTGTGCGTCCTCGTATTTACTGTTGCTGTCATGTTGTGTATTGTGGGGGAGGGTCAGAAGATGCAGGTTTCTCTACTAAAGCCAGATAGACCTATAGGTTGTGTGTAGTGTCCTCATAATTACTGATTGTGCTATATTGTGTATTAAATTAGGTTGTGTGTTGTGCGTCCTCGTATTAACTGTTGCTGTCATGTTGTGTATTGTGGGGGAGGGTCAGAAGATGCAGGTTTCTATTACTAAAGCCAGATGGACCTATAGGTTGTGTGTAGTGTCCTCATAATTACTGATTGTGCTATATTGTGTATTAAATTAGGTTGTGTGTTGTGCGTCCTCGTATTACTGTTGCTGTCATGTTGTGTATTGTGGGGGAGGGTCAGAAGATGCAGGTTTCTCTTACTAAAGCCAGATAGACCTATAGGTTGTGTGTAGTGTCCTCATAATTACTGATTGTGCTATATTGTGTATTAAATTAGTGGTGTTGTGCGTCCTCGTATTACTGCTGCTGTCATGTTGTGTATTGTGGGGGAGGGTCAGAAGATGCAGGTTTCTATTACTAAAGCCAGATGGGACCTATAGGTTGTGTGTAGTGTCCTCATAATTACTGATTGTGTTTATTGTGTATTAAATTAGGTTGTGTGTTGTGCGTCCTCGTATTAACTTGCTGTCATGTTGTGTATTGTGGGGGAGGGTCAGATAGAGATGCAGGTTTCTCTTACTAAAGCCAGATGGACCTATAGGTTGTGTGTAGTGTCCTCATAATTACTAAGGGTGTTTATTGTGTATTAAATTAGGTTGTGTGTTGTGCGTCCTCGTATTTACTGCTGCTGTCATGTTGTGTATTGTGGGGAGGGTCAGAAGATGCAGGTTTCTCTTACTAAAGCCAGATGACCTATAGGTTGTTGTAGTGTCCTCATAATTACTGGTGTTATATTGTGTATTAATTAGGTTGTGTGTGTTTGTATGTCCTCATTACTGCTGCTGTCATGTTGTGTATTGTGGGGGAGTCAGAAGATGCAGGTTTTCTTAAAGACAGATTATATTATTTTATATTTATATTATATTAGGTTATGTGTTGTGTCCTCCTTTTACTGATGGTGTCCTGTTGTGTGATGTGTGTTCTTGTGCTGCTGTGATGTCATATTTACTGATGGTTTAATATTTGTATTGTTATGAACTGTTAAATTAATGGCAGATGTTGAAGTTTGCCTTTGTCTCCCTCGTTTGCCTTATTGTTAATAATATTGATTTAAGTAGCAAACCTCTAGTTAAGTTTATGTAAAAGTTTTTTTTTTCACTTGACATGAGATGTGTCTGATGTAATTACATATTGTTAAATGCTATATTTAAAACACTATGATGTTTTCAACAGATTTGTAAACATGCCATAGTATCAGTAGCTGTGTCAAGTTTGGATAAATGTGCCAGCTGCAGTAGGCCTATGGATGGACACTGGAGCGATTTAAAGCCGCGAATATCAGTAGATTCATCAACGGATCGCTAGTATGTCAGCTCATAAACAGTCCAGCTAATCTTTACAGCTTTAAAACGTCCCTGTATCTGTGTTTAAACTCAGTGAACATCGGTGAAGTGCGGTGAATTGATGACCTTCACGGCCAATCACAGTCACTTCTGTTGAACACGTGAACACAAGGCAATCCGCGGTGCTTACAAACATGCTCAACAGCGCTTAAATGTTAGCGGAAATTGAAGTTTTTAAAATTTCAGTACTGATAAGTACCAAACTTCAGTATTATGACAACACTATTGCTTCTAGTAATCATCAAAAAAACTTTAAATAAAGATAATGATTGGGAGGAGGGGGTGGTTGAGAAAAGAGATGAGCTCTGATCAACATGGTGCTGACCCCATGAATCTGTTTTCTCTTTTGCAGTCATTCTTGAAGTCTGAGAAATAACACAAGAAGAAAAACAAAAAGACCATGGTCTCTGATGAAATTGCTTCAGTAATGAGACATTTTCATAGTCATGTTTTTACGGGTAAACTTGCCACGAAAGTAGAATGACAACAGTGCAAATCTAGAGAGCATCCCATGTTGGCAAATTGTTCCATTCAAAACATCAGGGACTTTGTCAGCACACAGAGCTTATACTTTACTTGAAGAGGTGTTCATAAGACTGTCATGAAACCTTTATAATCATGACATGACAAATGTCATGAATATGAATGAGATTTTATGCATGCTTATGACAATTAATTAAGTGTCATTCGCTCAGTTATGTCGTATGGCATCTTTACAAACAAAATACATCACAAGCTCTTTATTTTTGTCATGACAACTTGACATTACCAAGACGAGACAAAACATGTCTGTCATAAATATAATTGTTCATGAAGCCATTATAACATTGATTTTATATGAATTTAATAACTATTCATATTTTTCTTGATTCTGAGTAAAGTGGTAAAAGCTGAATGTGTCATTAAAATGTTGTTAACAGTGATTGACAGAGTAATGACACTAGAAAGTGTAATTTAAAAAAAATCAAAGAATGTAAAAAGTGATCAGAAAACTATTCATGACAATTATAATGGCTTCATGACAATCTGAAACTATTGTTTTGATAATGTCAAGTTGTCATGACAAAGACCTGTTGTGATGTATTTGTTTGTCAAGTTGTCATAACTTTTCAGTTTATTTTCAGTTTATTCATGACAATCTGCATCTGTATAATGTGATTATTATTAGCAGTATTATTTATTATATGCAGATTTATATTTGCTTTAATAAACACAAGTGTAGATTTGTCCACCTGTGGGGTTTTGGAGACGTATGCGTATCACAATATGAGGCATAAGAACAGGACGTGTGTTTGGATATAACCGGTTTTTTGACCACACTTTATTATTATTGTTCATTTATTCCTTTGCTGGAGATTAGAACTGAATTTAGAAATAGTTTGACACAAATCTTTGTGCTTAACAAACGAATTTAAATATATAGGCTAATGGATGTCTTCAGTGGAGTACGCACAACACCATTTCTTTATCCACAAAAGTAAAGCTGGAAAGAGAAAGTAAAGAGGCCGAATGGAGGAGGCTCGTTCTTTAAACTTGCACTGCAGATGGTCTGTTTTACTGTTTTCTGGCTAGTGAAGCGTTCAGTTTTTACACTTAGAAAGTTCACCATGTAAAAAGCAAATACGCCATGGTGCAATGCAACTGACTCTTAAAGGGAATGAGAGACGAGACTCTGATTGGTTTAATGCATGTTATACTGAAAATACACCTATAACTCATTAGATAAGCACAGCCCTGTTAGACCATGCGCCGGGGCGCAGAGCAAGTTGTCCATCCTTAAAATAGCAAAAGTGGATTCAGACCCGGCTTTAATGCTTTTGCGCCATGAGCTTTAGACTTTGAGCTTAGATTGTTAAAATAGAGCACTTAACGACAGCTGTCATAAGCATGCATAAAATCTCATTCATATTCATGACACGTGTGATGTCATAATTATAACAGTTTCATGACAGAGTTATGAAAGTGTTATTGTTTTGCTTTTGTTTTTTTGTTTTTATGTGATGTACAGGTTTGTTTGGTTCACACAGTGTTGTGCAGACTTTTTGATTTATTTGCAGGTTTTGTGGAGTATTGTTTGGTTTATGTTTCATTAATACATTTAGTAAAGCTAATATTTTACTTTACTAATTTGATTTTCTAAACAAGCAAATTAAACTTTGCATTTTGTCCACATGCTGTGTTCTGCATTTGTTCTAACTATTAGTAGATCATGTCTTAGTTGTCATACCAAAAATAAAAATACAGTTGCTTGAATACACTCTACAGATTACATTAGATTTACCTTAGTGTATATGAGATAATGTAAAAAAAATACTGATCAGGAAGCCACATAACTAACTATAAGGACATATTTGTCAATTAATTTATATCTAGATGGAAAAGTGCACTACACTGCACTTTTTTTTGTTTAACCATTTGTCCTTATAGATCAGTTATGTCCTTTAATACACAAGGCATTTAGTATGTGTGTTGTGTTAACCATTGTCCTCATAGATCAGTTATGTCCTTTTAATACACAAGGCATTTAGTATTGTGTGTGTGTTTAACCATTCGCTCATAGATCAGTTATGTCCTTTTAATACACAAGGCATTTAGTATTGTTTGTGTTTAACCATTCGTCCTCATAGATCAGTTATGTCCTTTTAATACACAAGGCATTTAGTATTGTGTTTGTGTTTAACCATTCGTCCTCATAGATCAGTTATGTCCTTTTAATACACAAGGCATTAGTATTGTGTTGTGTTTAACCATTCGTCCTCATAGATCAGTTATGTCCTTTTAATACACAAGGCATTTAGTATTGTGTTTGTGTTTAACCATTCGTCCTCATAGATCAGTTATGTCCTTAATACACAAGGCATTTAGTATTGTGTGTGTTTAACCATTCGTCCTCATAGATCAGTTATGTCCTTTTAATACACAAGGCATTTAGTATTGTGTTGTGTTTAACCATTCGTCCTCATAGATCAGTTATGTCCTTTTAATACACAAGGCATTTAGTATTGTGTTGTGTTTAACCATTCGTCCTCATAGATCAGTTATGTCCTTTTAATACACAAGGCACTTAGTATTGTGTTTGTGTTTAACCATTCGTCCTCATAGATCAGTTATGTCCTTTTAATACACAAGGCAATTAGTATGTGTTTGTGTTTAACCATTCGTCCTCATAGATCAGTTATGTCCTTTTAATACACAAGGCACTTTAGTATTTTGTGTGTGTGTGTTAGCTGTGTCCCATTAAATCACATTGTCCCTTTAATACACTTAGTGAGCTGGTGTATGTGTACAGCTACTGTCCCTATAATAACGGTTTGTGTTATGGGCGGGGTTTCAAGGTAATTAGCATATGACCTCATAATTAAGTATTTGCAGGTTGTTGTATTTTTAAGTTGTGTTGTGTGTAATCAAACTTTGAAGTGAAATCTGTGTTGTACAGCTCAAAATAAAATTTTTGATATGCAGCACAACTCTTAGAGTAAGTGGAAGAGTGTGCTCCCCTAATACACCAAAAAAACTGGTTTGAGCTGAAGTGTCCCTGTAATACACATAAACCACGTATGTGTGTGTGGTGTGTGTGTGTGTGTGTGTGTGCACACTTGTTTTTGCATGCATGTGCATTTATTAAGTCTGTGCGTGTGTGTGTGTGTGCGCGTGCAAATGTGCATTTGTGTTTAGGGGTGTGTGATTGTGTGTCTGTGCATTTATGTGTACCAGTGCATTTAAATGAGTGTGTGTGTGTGTGTCTGTCTGTGTGTGTGTGTGCGTGCGCGTGTGTGTGTGTGTGTGTGTTCATGAATGTGCATCCATGTGTTTATGAATGTGCATCCATGTGTGTGTGTGTTCATGTATGTGCATGCATTGTGTGGTTATGAGTGTATGCATGCATGTGTGTGCAGGCTTTTGTGTGTGTTCATGAGTGTGCATCCATGTGTGTGTGTACATGAGTGTGCGTGCATGTGTGCGTGCATTTGTGTGTGTTCATGAGTGTGCGTGCATTGTGTGTGTTCATGAGTATGCGTGCATGTGTGTGTGTTCATGAGTGTGCGTGCATGTGTGTGCGTGCATTTGTTTGTGTTCATGAGTGTGCATCCATGTGTGTGTGTTCATGTGTGTGTATTCATGAGTGTGCATCCATGTGTGTGTGTTCATGTGTGTGCTTGCATGTGTGTGTATTCATGAGTGTGCATCCATGTGTGTGTTCATGTGTGTGCATGCATGTGTGTGTGTTCATGAGTGTGCATCCATGTGTGTGGTGTGTGTGTGTGAGTGTGAGTGAGAGAGAGAAAGAGGGATAGAGTGCGTGTCTGATGTGTAATTGTTATCTGTGTGAGATTGTGAGGTGTGATTATCCTGTGTGTGTATGATAATTTGTGTTATGTGAGGGTCATGAGTGCTAGTGTGATGTGAGTGTGCATGATTTCAGTTTGTATGATGTGAATGTGTTGTGTGTGCGCACTTATTTTTGCATGCATGTGCATTTATTAAGTCTGTGCGTGTGTGTGTGCGCGTGCAAATGTGCATTTGTGTTCAGGGGTGTGTGATTGTGTGTCTGTGCATTTATGTGTACCAGTGCATTTAAATGTGTGTGTGTGTTCATGAATGTGCATCCATGTGTGTGTTTATGAATGTGCATCCATGTGTGTGTGTGTGCATGTATGTGCATGCATTAGTGTGTGGTTATGTGTGTGTGTTCATGTGTGTGCATGCATTAGTGTGTGGTTATGAGTGTGTGCATGCATGTGTGTGCATGCATTTGTGTGTGTTCATGATTGTGCGTGCATGTGTGTGCGTGCATTTGTTTGTGTTCATGAGTGTGCATCCATGTGTGTGTGTTCATGTGTGTGCGTGCATTTGTGTGTGTTCATGAGTGTGCATCCATGTGTGTGTGTGTTCATGTGTGTGCGTGCATTTGTTTGTGTTCATGAGTGTGCATCCATGTGTGTGTGTTCATGTGTGTGTATTCATGAGTGTGCATCCATGTGTGTGTGTTCATGTGTGTGCATGCATGTGTGTGTAATCATGAGTGTGCATCCATGTGTGTGTGTTCATGAGTATGCATGCATGTGTGTGCGTGCATTTGTGTGTGTGTGTGTGTTCATGTGTGTGTTCATGTGTGTGCATGCATGTATGTGTAATCATGATTGTGCATCCATGTGTGTGTTCATGTGTGTGCATGCATGTGTGTGTTCATGAGTGTGCATCCATGTGTGTGTGTTCATGAGTTGCATCCATGTGTGTGTGTTCATGAGTGTGCATCCATGTGTGTGTTTTCATGAGTGTGCATGCATGTGTGTGTGTTCATGTGTGTGTGTGTGTTCATGAGTGTGTGTTTATGTCTATGCGTGCATGTATGTGCATGCATTTGTGTGTGTGCGGTTCATGAGTGTGCGTGCATTTGTGTGTGTGTGTGCGTGTTTAGGAGTGTGCATCCTGTGTGTTCATGAGTGTGTATCCGTGAGTGTGTGCATATGTGCGTGTTCCTGGTATTCATCATGCGTGTGCATGTGTATGTGTGTTATGAGGACCATAATCTGTGTGTGAATGGCAGTGCTCTTCAGTATCTGCCGTGTGATCATGTTAACCTGTGTGTGTGTGTGTGTGTGTGTGTGTGTGTAGTGTTATGAGGATCATAATCTGCGTGTGAACGGCAGCGCTCCTCAGTATCCGCTGTGTGCCATGCAGCTCTTCTCACACATGCACGCAGTGACCGACACCGTCACCTGCATGAGGCGCACAGACCTGCAGAACAAATTCAGCATCAACCCAGGTACACACACACACTCACACACTCACTCACTCACTCACACACTCACAGACTCACTCACTCACTCACTCACTCACATACACGTACTCATACACATACTCACATGCACACACAGACACACACTCGAACCCACTCAATTACACACATACAAACACACACTCTCACGTATACACACTCCACACTTTTACATGCAACACACACGCACATACAAACTCACATGCACCGATAACTACCCACACAACGCATACAAACACACATTCACTCACTCAACTTACTGACTGGCCATACACACAGATGAACACAACACATGCCAACACCACATTCACTTAATACCACACTTCTGACAGACACTCACGCACGCATACACATTTCTCATGCAACACACAGAGAAACACACCAATGCAAAACACAGGACAACATCTAACACCACACACACCCCACAACACACAGGCGCCACACCATGCACTCCACACTCAAGCACCAAACCATACAGACACGCTCAACACACACAAGCACACACACAATATATACATGCACACACACACTCATGTGCAAACACACCACTTACAAACACACACGCATGCACACATTACATGCAAACACACAGAGAATCATCAATACACAACACGAACCACACTCATACTACACACACACAAACCACACACACACACTCAAGCGAAACACCATGCCGACACACTGAAACACACTCACACGCATACTTAACGCAGTCTAATGAAGTGTCTGCTGATGTGTGTCCTGTCAGAGATTCTGTGTGACCCGTTGAGTGATTATAACGTCTGGACGTCGATTCGGCCCCTGAACAACAGCGCCAGGGGCCACGCGGAGAACGAGAGCGTCGTCATGGCAGCCGTGAGGGTGAGACCGTCACTCATTTCATTCATTCATTCATTTTCTTCTCTACTTAGTCCCTTTATTAATCTGGGGTCACCACAGCGGAATGAACCGCCAACTTATCCAGCATATTTTTACGCAGCGGATGCCCTTCCAGCTGCAACCCATCACTGGGAAACACCCATACACACTCATTCACACTCATACACTACGGCCAATTTAGTCAATCAATTTCCCTATAGCGCATGTGTTTGGACTGTGGGGGAAACCGGAGCACCCGGAGGAAACCCACGCCAACACGGGGAGAACATGCAAACTCCACACAAACACCAACTGACCCAGTCAGGACTCAAACCAGAGGCCTTCTTGCTGTGAGACGACAGTGCTAACCACTGCGCCACCATGTGGCCTCCATATGCATATTTCATGCATTAATTTGTGCATACTCATGCTTAGTGAACGAGACGCAGTGTTTTTAATCTCGTCTGTTGTGTTGTGTGTCAGCTGGACGGCAGGTCATTTTTCTGGGAAGAGGCTCCGGCGGCGGAGGGAACCGTTTCTGCAATCGTCACGCTATTGGCTGCCATTCATGCACTCTACCCTGTCACTCAAGAAGCTCCGCCCCCTCGCAACATCTTCTTCACTTTCTTCCAAGGGGTCAGTGAGCGAGTGGGATTATACACTCTTTTCCCGGCTGATTATTTGATAAGACTGCAAGAAGACTTTTTAATACAATCTGTGTGCGTGCGTGTGTGTGTGTGCGTGTGTGTTTCTCTCTATAGGAAGCTTTCGACTACATTGGCAGCTCCAGAATGGTGTTTGACATGGAGAGAAACCATTTCGTCATGGACCTGGACAATGTGCATCCATGCTGGAGATCGGGCAGGTAAACACACTCGTGCACACACACCATGAACACATAGCGCATACACATACACACACCATAAACACACAGTGCAAACACACATGCACCATAACACACAGAGCATTCAGTACACACACACCATATACACACCATAAACACACACTATATGAAGACACCCACACACATACACCATAAACACAGAGCATTCAGTACACACACACCATAAACACACACTATATGAAGATACCCACACACATACACCATAAACACAGAGCATTCAGTACACACACACCATAAACACACACTATATGAAGATACCCACACACATACACCATAAACACAGAGCATTCAGTACCCCACACCATATACACACCATAAACACACACTATATGAAGACACCCACACACATACACCATAAACACAGAGCATTCAGTACAACACACCATAAACACACACTATATGAAGATACCCACACACATACACCATAAACACAGAGCATTCAGTACACACACACCATAAACACACACTATATGAAGATACCCACACACATACACCATAAACACAGAGCATTCAGTACACACACACCATAAACACACACTATATGAAGATACCCACACACATACACCATAAACACAGAGCATTCAGTACACACACACCATAAACACACACTATATAAAGACACCCACACACATACACCATAAACACAGAGCATTCAGTACACACACACACCATATACACATCATAAACACACACTATATAAAGATACCCACACACATACACCATAAACACGAGCATTCAGTACACACACACACCATATACACATCATAAACACACACTATATAAAGACACCATAACACAGAGCATTCAGTACACACACACCATATACACACCATAAAACACACATAATAAAGACACCCACACACATACACATAAACACAGAGCATTCAGTACACACACACCATATACACACCATAAACACACACTATATAAAGACACCCACACACATACACCATAAACACAGAGCATTCAGTACACACACAGACACCATATACACACCATAAACACAACATACAGTACACCCACACACACACACACACTATATACAGACACGTACACTCACACACGCACACACACCATAAACACAGATTATATGTATACATGCACACACACACACACAACACACACACCATAAAATACACTATATACACAAATGCATGCACACACACTATATACTCACACTATACACTCAAACACATGCCATAAGCACACATTATACACAGTCCCAGGCCCCCACACACACACACACACACCATAACCACACAATGAAATAATACATTCATTCATTCATTTTCTTGTCGGCTTAGTCCCTTTATTAATCTGGGGTTGCCACAGCGGAATGAACCGCCAACTTATCCAGCACATTTTTACGCAGCGGATGCCCTTCCAGCCGCAACCCATCTCTGGGAAACATCCACACACATACATTACGGACAATTTAGCTTACCCAATTCACCTGTACCGCATGTGTTGGACTGGGGGGAAACCGGAGCACCCGGAGGAAACCCACATGAACACAGGGAAAACATGCAAACTCCACACAGAAACGCCAACTGACCCAGCCAAGGTTCGAACCTACGACCCAGCGACCTTTGCTGTGAGGCAACAGCACTACCTACTGCGCCACTGTGTCGCCACAATGAAATAATGAAATACTAAAAATAATAAACTTAAACATTTTGTATGTGAGTGCGTGAGTGTGTGAATGAGTGTGTGAATGAATGAGTGTGTGTGTGTGTGTGTGGGGGTATTACAGGTGGAAGTGACTTATGAGGTCTTCATTTTTTTCAAAAGTCTTATAAATTATACAGAATTAGTTTTTTAGAAAGTAAAAATGCAAACGGTGTCCAGTAAGAGCCAAGTTTAGGGGAAAAAAAAGATGGAATGTCCCCATAATACACAAAATGTGTGTGTGTGTGTGTGTGTGTTGTAGGTGGGTCTGCGTGGCAGTCGGGACGTCTGGATACACTCTGACCCCGTGTCCCGTCGCAACAGCAGCGTGGAGCAGCAGGTCAGAGACTGGGATCTTTATTTTAATTAAATTTGTTTATATTTTTGTAAATGAAGACATACAAGTAGACCGAGGGAGAAAAACACACAGTAAATGAGTTTAAACAGATCTCTCTTACAATAATATTGAGTTGAGCCCTCACAGATCTCGTTTTACATTAATGTTTCCTCCAGGATGCTTTACAGTAATATATTCAATTCAATTCATCTTTATTTGTATAGCGCTTATACAATGTAGATTGTGTCAAAGCAGCTTCACATGGAAGATTATAGTGAATTGAAACAGTGTCAGTTCAGTTTTCAGAGATTAAGTTCAGTTCAGTTTAGCTCAGTTCAGTGTGGGTTAATAATCACTACTGAGAGTCCTGAACCATGCAAGCCAGATCCTGAACCATGCAAGCCAGTGGCGACAGCGGCGAGGAAAAACTTCACCAATTGGCGAAAGTGAAGATTTAAAAAACCTCGAGAGAAACCAGGCTCAGTTGGGCACGACCATTTTCCTGTGGCCAAACGTCTTGTGCAGAGCTGCAGTCTCGGCACAGGAAGCTGGACCTCAGTGAAGACTCGACTGTCCTTGGAGCGTCACAGGAGTCAGTCTCATGTTCTCACTCCACGATGACCACCACAGCAGCTGCTCAGGATACGGCCTGGTCCAGAAAACCTTGGGATCATCTCGTTGCTGGTCTCAGATCGCGTCAGTGGCACTGCATAGTCTGAGGGCCTCGAGATGAGAACCCCAGGTGGAAATACAGAATAAGGAGAATAATTAGCGTAGCTGCTGTTCACACCACAAAATCAAAATCATACCACAAAAGCAAAATCCTGTGTGGGGCACATCATGCGTCATACCGTTATGTACTGCACTGAGTGTATGCTTTGC
>CAIGQS010000440.1:0-31868 GCA_903798195.1 Danio kyathit | reverse complement strand
TTGCTTAGATGTTATGTGGATGGAGAGATGACAGACATATGGGTGGAGAGATGGATTGATAGGTAATTGACGTGTAGATGGAGAGATGAAGGATGGATTGGTGGTTGCATGGATATACATGTAGATGATAAATACACAGATGATGGATGTATGAGTACATGCATTATAGACAGGTGTATAGATGGAGAGTAGGTGGATGAAACAGGTGGTTGGATGAATGAATAGACATAAATTGATGGTTAGGTTATAGAAATGTAGATGGATGGACGGACTGATGGATGATAGTCAGGTGATTAGATGGATGGATGACATGGATGTATTGATGGATGGTTGACATGGATTGGTGGGTGGATGTTTGACGGATGGATTTAATGGATGGATGATAGTCAGGTGCTTTGATTGACTGTTGGAAAGATGGATGGATGGATGGATGGATGGACGGTTGAAATGTGGATGGAGAGATGGATGGATGGATGCATGGATAGATGATTGACCTGTGGATGGAGAGATGATGGACGGAATATTGACGTAAATGGATGGATGGATGATTGACGTGGATGGAGAAATGATGGATGAATTGATTGATGATTGACCTGTGGATGGAGAGATGATGATGGATGAATGGATGGACGGTTGAAATGTGGATGGAGAGATGGATGGATGGATGCATGGATAGATGATTGACGTGTGGATGGAGAGATGATGGATGGAATATTGACGAAAATGGATGGATGGATGATTGACGTGGATGGAGAAATGATGGATGATTGACCTGTGGATGGAGAGATGATGATGGATGGATGGATGGATGGATGGATGGTTGAAATGTGGATGGAGAGATGGATGGATGCATGGATAGATGATTGATGTGTGGATGGAGAGATGATGGACGGAATATTGACGTAAATGGATGGATGGATGATTGACGTGGATGGAGAAATGATGGATGAATTGATGGATGATTGACCTGTGGATGGAGAGATGATGATGGATGAATGGATGGATGGATGTTAGTTGAAGTGGTTGGACAATGGGATGGATGGACGAGAGATGGATGGATGGACTAAAGTACTGATAAGTGGATGGATGGATGAATAGTAGATGGATGGGTATGCAAATAGATGTAGAGGTAGATAAATAGAGGAAACGATAGATGGATTGAAGTATTTATAGGTGGATTTATGGATGGATGGATGGTTGGATGGATGATTGATGTGGTTAGATGGACAGTAGGACAAATAAATGGATGGATGAGTGATGGACTAAAGTACTGATAAGTGGATGGATGGACATGCTAATAGGTGTAGAGATGAATGGATGGATAGATTGATTGTATTATTAGTATTAATTGGTTGCTGGATGGATAGATGGATGAATGGATAAACTAATGAAACCGTATTATAAAGTGTAACCAAGTGAATGTAACCTTCAGATAATGGAATAATCCTGAATCTGTTCTGTCCTTGCTATCTAAATATTAGTATTTATTCAATTCATCATTTCTATTTTTGTTTATTCGTCACTCTATTCGACAATTACAACACTTTTTAAATATTTTTAATATTACCATGCAATTTAAATCCTGAATCTGTTCATCTTGAATAAAGTCCACCATTTGTATATGGAAGTGTGTGTAGTTTGTTTGTTGGATCTAGAAATGCTCATTGATTTGTCATTTGGTCACATGAACATGTTTAACAGATGCGCTGCCATCAACATTTGCTCATTACTGATTCATATTTCTCTTCATGTTCCTCCGCGGCGCCGCTCAGCTTGACCTCCTCTTTCCAAGAAAAGCATTTGCAGGTTGCTGCGTTCATAATGTGATTTTATAATAATGAATCTGCCCCATAATGCACCGGGAGAATCGGGCACACAAGGCACCTTTTGACATTATGTAAGGCAAATGCCAAGAATGTTCATGGCTTTTGTTGATGTATAAATGAATTAGATTTCTGAAGCAGTGCTTTGACTTTTAAGGCCTAACAGTGTGTGTGTGCGTGTGTACGTGTTTTTGTGACATATCAGGACACATGTCTGTATAATGACATGGGCATTACAAGAAGGTGGTGAATTATGAGGACATTGCTGATGTCATCATTTCTCAAAAAGCTTATAAATCACATAGAAAGATTTTTTTCTGAAAGTAAAACTGGACACAGTTTCCTAGGTTGGGTTTAGGGGTAGGATGGGGCTTTAGGGCAATAGGAAATGCAATTTGTAGAGTAAAAAAACAATGGAAACCTATGTAATGTCCCCACAATTCACAAAAACAAATGTGTGTGCATGTGTGGTGTGGATGTGGTTAATTTACAGGTGACATGTCTGTAGCTGTTGAACAGTAATATTTAGCATCAAGGATCTATTGTAGTTTTTATTGATAGTTATAAAGTTATATTAATAATTATATATATATATATACACACACACACACACACATACACACACACACACAGTCAGAATTATTAGCCCCCCTTAGATTTTTTTTTCTTTTTTAAATATTTTCCAAATTATGATTAACAGAGCGCCCCTCTGTTAATCATAATTTGGGAAATATTTAAAAAAGAAAAAAAAATCTAAGGGGGGCTAATAATTCCGACTGTGTGTGTGTGTGTGTGTGTGTGTGTGTGTGTGTGTGTGTGTGTATATATATATATATATATATATATATATATATATATATATATATATATATATATATATATATATATATATATATATATATATATATATTATATATATATATATATATATTATATATAAGGTCTTGTCTCAATATGTGGATTTAGAGGTTTTTGCAAAAAAAGTATAAGTGGATTTAGCTGATTTTGAAGCAAAACAAAATCTAGGAGCCTGATAGAAAATGCTCATTTACAAAAAAAGAGGTCTCATGGATTTAGAGGGTTTTGCAACTCTTCATACAGTATGTGTGTGTGTGTGCGTGTGCGTGTGCGTGTGCGTGTGCGTGTGTGTGTGTGTGTGTGTATAAATTAATTATTAACAGTTAGTTTGTTTGTATTACTATATTTGTTGCAACTATAATTACCACAAATTACCAGTACTTTATGGTTCAAAAACAATATATTACTATTAATTACTATAGTATTTAAAGGGAAAACATTAAAAAAAAAAAATATAAGAAAATTTAGCAAATAAATACTATTCAATTGCTGGAGTAAAATATTAATATATTGTTATACATTTATTAAATGTAAAAAGATTTGTATTACATATAAAGATGTATTATAGCCTATACATATTAACTTGCTGTCATTTCCTTCATTATAATGAATCCATTAAACCTGTCCAATTTAGATCGCTTATATATCTCTGAAAAATGTTTCAGCAAAGCCAGCTGAAGCATTTTTCTTAGTATTTTTTTAATAGATGAAAAACTTTTAGTATTTTTGAGATACTGTACTTTTTCTTAATACTTTGAATAGTTTTTTTAACCCTTTTATTAATTTTTTATCTTTATTTTTTATCTGACTGCTTTAATTATTGCTCTTTTTTTATATATATATTTATATTTATTGGATTTTTCAAGAACAACCACAAAGAAACATACATACACACACACAACACTCGGCACTGTCCCGGACAAATCCCATACAATGCGTCAATGAACAAAACAACAATGACAACATAGTTTAGCGGGTGACAACAGAAAATAGAATAAAGACAAATAGGTAAACAAATTAAATAGGTAAAATAAGTAAATTAAGTCTCTGAAGAATCCACAGAGGTTGAGTGGCTGGTTTAAAGATAGTTAATATTATTGTTTTTTTTCTTATTCAATGTGATACATGCAATGCCAAGGTCATGGGTTCAAATGCCAGAGAGTGCATAAACTAAAAGTATAAAGTCAGTGCAATAACAATATTTCTTGCATTATAACATTGTGATTTTTTTTTTTTAATCATGGAATTTTTATACTAAAATTAAGGCAAGGGAAGTTTATTTATACAGCACATTTCATACCAAATGCTAATTCAAGGTTCTTTTGTCATTATTTTGTCAACACACACAGGTCAGGATGTGCTGCCCAAGCCTCTGCCTGAACTCAGACCTAAAAATAAACTGGCAATAAAAAAATTTAAACTGCATTTGGAGAGAACTGCTCTCTGGAGGCTCATCGGGGGGCCAGAAATGTGTCCGGCAGCTCCATCCGCGTGTGTGACAGCAGTAAAACACGTCCCGCCACAGCACTTCGGCAATGCCCAGATGAGGAAAACACATCCTGACATTAAGACACATGTAGACTCTGTGGATTCGGAAAGGTTACACTTTTAAAATGGTTAAAAATAGCTGTGCTTTGTCTGAAAATACACCTTCATGTCATGCAATCGGCTAACGGAATTATTTACATTGCACTGAGTTTATACATTTAGTTCATGCAGTCTCTGCGATCAAACCTATAACCTTGGCATTGCATGCGTTGCACTTTACTGTTTCCAATGTAAATTTAATATGCAAATTTATTTCATCTGTTTTAAATAATTTTATCGAAACATACACTATTATATTTCTGTAATATAGCACCTCTCTGCAATACCGATATTGCATATACTTTCAATATACGTATTATGTTTGGAGCTTTGACTGGTCTCAGGTGAAAGTAACTGGTGTCCTGCTGAGAAACCGCTTTAAACTGGATCAGGAGTGTGTTTAGAGCAGCAGGTCAGCAGGTTTATTTAGTGCTGTTGTAGAGCTGGATGTGGAGCTGTGGTCACTTCAGTCCATCAAACCTGCGGCTGTTCTACACAGCAAAAAAATCAGTGTACATTTAGCTCAATTTGAGTTTAACTTAACCCTCCTTGGGTGTACATATGACTCCCTCCGTTTTGGAGTTAAAATAACACGTTCTAAAGTGTGACATTTTTACATTACTCTCAGAGTTAATTTTAACACAGTAAGAGTTTATTCTTACATCGAACTGGAGTGTGTGTTACCCTTCAAAGTGTTAATACAGTATATCACCTTGTCCCTATATTATCAATTGGTGTGTGTGACAGATAACAGTGATCAAACATGTTGAAAATAGTTTTAATTTATTAAATGTTTATTAATCTTTTCAGAAATAATTTCAAAACATTCAACTCTTTGCATTTTAAAATGCAACAAGACATGTTTCAAGTTTAATGTACTTTAAAGTAAAACATACTGGTTGATGGTTGATGTTCGAAAGAACCGGTTTGAGTAAAAAAAAAACGGACTTCCCATCACTAGTGGGAAATACACTGAATATTGGGTTAAAAGTTTAACACTGAAAAAAACTCTTAAATATACACTCTTTCACACTCGTGGATTAAAATGTACTCCGGTTTTAACACTGAACATCACCAAAAAAATCACACTGTATATTTAACACTGGAATTTTTGCTGTGTATAGAGGGAATCAATTGATTGATATGAGCATAAATCTGACATACAGTACAAAAACACACTTATAACTTTATTTCTTTCTTGTTTATTATTTTAATTTCTATATCTGTCACTTTTGTTTGATCCTTCACAGTTTTGTTCTTTTGATATTTAAATGTTTTTCTCTATTTGATTCTTTGACTTATTTCATTTTTTTGTTCTTCAATATTCTTTCTTTCTTTCTTTCTTTTGTGATCTTATTTTCTCTTTCACTTTTTTATCCTTCATTATTTTGTTCTTTGTATATTTATTTATTGATTTTTTCATTGATTATTTTTTCTTTCTTCAGTATTTTTCTTTGTATTTGTTCGTCTTTCTTTCTTTTTCTTCTTTCACTTTCGTTTGATCCTGTTTTATTTATTTTAAAAATTAAATACATTTTTTTCTCTGTTTGATTTTTTTTTTCTTATTTGATCTCTTGTCATTTCTTTTTTGTTGTTCCTTCCTTCAATATTTTTATTTTATTCTTTTGTCAGTTCTTTCGTTTTCCTTCAATAATAGACTATCTAAAAAAATTTAGCTTAAAGGGGCTAATAGATTTGTCCTTAAAATGTTGTTTTAAAAATGAATAACTTCTTTTATTCTAGCTGAAATAAAACAAATAAGACTTTCTCTGGAAGAAAAAATATTATCAGATATACTGTGAAAATTTCCTTGCTCTGTTAAACATCATTTGGGAAATATTCAAAGGTGGGCTAATAATTCTGACTTCAACTGTATATATATATATATATTCTTTCATTGCTTCAATCTGTCCATCTTTCTTATTTGCTTTGATCTTTCGTCATTCCGTTCTTATTTTGTTCGTTTTTTCTGTCTTGATTTTTTGGGCTTTCTTTTATCCATCTCTTTCTATATCTACAGTATCTATATCTTTCTTTCTTTCAATATTTCCATTTTTTTTCCAAGTACATTCAAGGGCCATATAAGCACCATTGTAAATAATGATGTACTTGTAAAAAAAAATTAACAATAGTATTTTAGAAATTTAATGATTTGTCTTCAGTGTCACACGATTCTGATTTGATCAAGAAACATTATATATATATCTATATATATATATATATATATATATATATATATATATATATATATATATATATATATATATATATATATATATATATATATATATATATATATATATACTCAACAGTTCTGTCTGGTTCTCGAATCTGATTGGCTGATAGCCGTGCAATATTCTGCAATAACAGCACTCGTACAACCTCCTCACCCTTCTGTATTACTCCGTCCACATAGAGTGACAGCAGATCAATAAACTCCTTACAGCTTGACAAATATTGCAGCTATTGGACAGCATAATGTACTTTTGAGGCTTTTTTAGTTTATGTAGTTCTTTAGATTGCAACTATGCAGTTTATTTATAAGGACAAAGCCTATTTAAAATATTTATAATTTTGGAGATACAGTGTGTCGGCGACCATTAGGCCCCATTCACACGGGGCGTCAGCGTCAACACTTCCCATTTATTTTGTATGGGTGACGTCATGCATTGCCGTACTGCATTGTGTATCCATCAGCGCTGCTTTAGTGGCGTTGCTCGCTGCAAAAGTTGGGAACCTTGCAACTTTTCAAGCGCCAACGGACTCGTCAGCCAATCAGATCGCTTTATGCAAATCCACCAACTCAGACAGTGGTCAATTGCGGACTAATTTCAGTGGCTGACGCTGCTATGATGTTCGCGTCAGCCCTAACTTCAGAAACGCCCTCTGTCCAGTGTTGACGCTGAAGCACCGTGTGAATCAGTCATTAGCCTGTCATACTGAGCAGAGCAAAGATGTTGTGCCACAAGATGGCGACAGAGACCACATAATAAGCCCTTAGAGGATAAAAACTCAGTGTAATTTCTAACTACAGCTGATCAAATCATTATAAAACCCGTAAATGACTAAGTCGATCTCTCTCTTTTGTATGTTCTAGTGCTGTATTTATACCATAGTCTGATGGGGTTTCTGCTAGTGTTTGCCTTGCTTTGGCTTTTTCTGGGTTAATTATTGTGATCTCCTGATTTCAACAGAGAAATACTGGGAAATCTCTGTAGACTGATGGCATTTCATGTCGTTCATCCTTATAATCTTAAAATGTCAGCAAAGTCACCTGTTTTGTCATCACTTTAGACATTACGCTAGAGAATCATTCAAATACTAGCTCTAAAGCAGTGGTGGGCAAACTTTTTAAACCCGAGGGCCACATCAAGTTTTGCAAAACAAGTGAAGGGCCACATGTTAAATGCTTCAAAAAAATTACTTTTATTTAAAGTGACAGTATGCATGGAACATGTAATATCGGACAGAAACGTGTAACATTAACACACATTTTTTTAATAGTTATTATTGAGTAATGATTGCAAGTAAAATTAATTTGCACTGCTATTTATATTTACTTATCAATCATCATCAAACAATAAAATGATCCCATATAAAATATAATAATAATAATAATGTAATCATTTTACAGTGGAGAATAGAAAAGATATTGTCTGCTAAAAAAATATCTCATATTAACACATAAAAAATAATTTGAATGTTTGCGTGAAAAATGCCGACTGAGGTTGTAGTCTTTAAAAACAGCAATACTTTCTTGGCATATTAAACATACCGCTTTCTGTCCGATATTGGTGAAGAAGTGATTTGTTGTCCATTCTTCCTTAAACACACGGCATTCAGAGTCAATTTTTTTTTTTTTGGCCTGACTCATTTTCAGTCGTTAACGGTCAAGTGCTTTTTTTTTATATCCGAGAGTGTGTTCTAATTTTACTGGTTGCGCTAACTGTACCGCGTGCAATACTGCTATCAAATGGTGTTCACTTGTATTACATCATTAATTTACTAATTCTGAAACCAAACCATTGCTCAGAAGCAGCATTTTAAAAACTCCCTCGCGGGCCGGATGAAAGAGTTTAGCGGGCCGCATATGGCCCACGGGCTGTACTTTGCCCACCTCTGCTCTAAAGTGATGTTGGTGAAGTAGAAACGGTTTCTGCTGTTCTGACAGTCAGCTGCAGATGTGAATGAATGGCAGAAGAAAGTAGTTTCTTTTACAAAGGGATTTTTAGACTCTCCGTGTTTGAGTTTGTTTTTTATATACATGATTATGTCATCGAACTGTTGTGTAAACATGATATCACACCCATAGCAGGGCATATACTGAAATTCGGATTTTATATCAGTGTATAAAACGTTATTCTGCTTCATACCTATTTATTTTTGTGCACTTTTTTAACGCATTCCTGAGATCAAAGATCAAAAGAACAACATTTACTTGAAATTAGGGCTGGGCGGTTTTTTCGATTTTTTTCGATTAATTCGAATTTACGTTTTAAGACAATTTTATTTTTTACAAAATCGAGGAATCACGTTTTTTTAATAAAAATATTAAAGCCGCTTTTCCACTATCGTGCCAAACCATTCTAAACTGTTAGACAACCGTGCTGAATTGTGCTGATTCTGTGTGTTGACGTTGCGGCTCTGTTGATGTGCTGCCACAGCTGGTAGCGGAAGCGCGCCAGGGCGGACCGGCCATTGGGAACACCGGGACATTTTCCCGCTAGAGCAACAACAGCCCCGCAGTCAGCCAGCCAGCTTCGCGAATGTTTCCATGCGCGTCGTGCTGTTGTTCGCGTCCCGCAGCCGTCTGTGTCTCCCGCGCGAGCTGCGAGACGGGGACCGGCGCACCACCTGAAGGACGGTTATGGCGTGTTGTAAATGTCGGTCACCGCAGAAAGTCAAATCTTTCTTTAATTTGGACTTTTGCTTGAATTACGGAGTGGCACAGTAGCTGTCAAGGTACTGTATGAATTAAATCATAACCCATATATGCACCAATAAACAAGTAAAATGAATGAATGAATAAAATAAATATGGATTCTTAAATGTCGGCAGTTTTTACTCCAAAAAATATCAATACGTATCGACAAATGTTTTATAAAAATAAATTAAGCAATTTCCAACATTTCAGCTATAGGCTGTTATACGATTCAGTTAAATATAAGATAGACCTTTAAATATATAAATAGATATGTAACAGGTTTCTGTGGGTTTTTTTTTTTCACGGTGATCTTTAATATATACTGGGTGGTGTAGCTACGCACAAATATTTTCTAAAACGTCAAGCAGATATTTGTCTATAGATCGTTAGTTATTTATGAAGACAAAAAATAATTAAAATAACAAAAATAAAACTATAAAATTACAAAGATAAATGAGCAGCATTCTGCTAAATATAGTCCTTTATATCCTGATATGCTATGTGTTGTTTCATTCGTTTTTTTATATTTAACTTGATGCATTCGTTATTTAATATTTAAATACAAAATCGTTTAAATGGTTATATTTTACCATCAAAATGTAGTATATTTTATATCATTACCAACTTTTGATATAAAACCGCTGTTATTTTATTGATTGTTATGAAATAATTTAAGTGCTATATTTTTTATTAGTGAAAGTGCCCGCTCACTTTGACAAGGCCTGTCTAAATATATATTTCTGCCATGCAACTAATACAGATAAACTATTGTTGCATTATCATTGTTTATTTTTCTGTTATGTACAGAGATTTGAATATTTATTTCCCCTCCAATCCTTTTCAATCTTCACGTTACATTTTGGTCATTTTCTCTCCAAATAAAATTTGCCCAAAGCTGCACAACATATGACCTGCTGTGACTTCTATAGCTATGTTTAGCATCCCTATATGAGAGAGTGCCATAACCGCGTTTAGTCACACTATTGCTTTTCTTTTACAAGTGAGCATGAAAAAAACTAGTTTCAGCATTTATTTAAATTTAAATGAACAAGGTAAGCTGGTAAGGTAGTTACACAGTAAAAAAAATTAATTAAAAAAATAAATAAAAAATCGAAATCGTGAATCGGTCAAACTTTATGAAAAAATCGAGATTTTTTTTTGCCATATCGCCCAGCCCTACTTGAAATAGAATCTTTTAAAAGATGAATTCACTGTCAATTCTGATAAATTTTAATGCAATTTTTTCTCTCTTGCATGTGTTTTATTCATTCGAGATGACTCTATGAACTTATTTAAAACAGTTTTACATCATCAGTGTTGTTCTGTAATGCCCTCGGTGTGGGATGAAACTGACATTCTTTCAGAAAGAAACTCTTCTGAAACCATGCGAGCGTTTCTGTAAACAGACGGGGCCTCAGTTCTCACGAAGCCGTTTAAAAGTGATGTTTGCATGAATGTCCTGCAGCCGTGTGATGGTGCAGTATACGTGACTTTGGGTGGCAAACGCTGGACGTGACTTCCGTTTGCCATTACATCCATATCTGTGTGGGTTTGAGCAGGGCATTTCACTGGATGCTGCATATAACATATTTAACCATAAAAGACACACACCACATCTGACCCATTATCAGCGCTTTTCTGCAAATGTCTCGCTCGGATGTGTTTGTGCGGTCAGTCAGGGCTGAATCACAGCGGTTCGAGAAGGTTATCTTCTCTCTGGCGGAAACACACACATATTTGGCTCAGTGGCTGACATAAACTAGTAAACAGGAAACTCTTATTTTGATTAGAGACTCATTATAAAAGTGTGCACGCGTGTGTGTGTGTGTGTGTGTGTGTGTGTTGCTAGGGTGTAGTAGGAGGTTAGTGGTTGCTACTACTTTTCTAATAAAATAATAAACAGCAAACCCTTTTTTGTTATTACAGATTCATTATAAAGTGTGTGTGATGATGATGATGTGTGTGTGTTTCTATAGCAACTGAAATGCCGTAAAGCTGATCTTGAATGCTGTGAAATGATTATATTTATTTTTATATTCAGATGTTAGCTTTGTGAATTGTTGCCTGGGAATATGTAAGTGGTTTCTAAAGTGTTCTTAGTGTGTTTTATTATATCTAAAAGTGTTTCAATGGTTTTTAGGGTGCTCTGAGTGGTTGCTATGGTGTTTTAATGGTTGCTAGGGTATTCTGGGTGGTTTGTTAGTGGTTGCTAGGGTGTTTTAATAAAAAAGTAAACAGGAAATGGTTGATTGGAGACTCATTAATGCATGTGTGTATGTGTGTGCGCCATAGACTGTAAAAGATATGGACGTAGTGTCCGTGACGTCACCCATAGGTTTCTGAACACTGCAAAAGAAGCTACAAGTAGGCGCGGCCAACCGTCGCCATTTTGTCTGCACATCATCGCACCAAACGCGGGATACCAAATAAGGGCAAAGAGGCGGAGAGTGAGCGGAGCTACAGACGCATGCTGGATTCTCAGCATTTTGCTTAGACCTGGCTTAAAACAGACTTATTACTTTGGGAGAACGTTTAATACTTCATTACCTGTGACTCGTTTGTGTTCTGACCACACGTGCTTGGTTGTACACTATATCAATAAAGTGTTTAGACTTTTAAAAACACTGTTGTAATACATTGAGCCACTAAACATTGTTCTTATGACGTTTTTCGACAGGAGGAAAACGCGAATTACTCCTAAACACTTCAGATATAGTCTGTGTTAGTAAATGCAAGGCTGTGACTGTTTTATAGCCTACAACTAATCAATCTGTCAGATTCTGGAGTGCAATACTGGTCTGAAGAACATTTAAATGATAAATGATCTTAAATAAAACAAATACATTTATAGAGATGGTATATAAGCATATAAATTCCCTCACCTGTGAAATGGAGGCAACTTGAACGGTTTGTAAACACAATTAAGTCCACACAGCATGCCATATCATCTGATAATTGCAGGAAATAATTACAAAAGGCAAATGACGGTGTAAAGAAACATTAAACAAAACAAAAATACGATGTATACGCCGAGATCAGCGGCTAATTAGCCAGAATCAGCTGAGGTGACGAGACAGCGACCAGCAAGACCTAGCTGTCACTCAAGTGGCCACGCCCTTAATTATGCAGACTTAATATAACCTAATAAAAACGAAACGGATGAGTTATAAAAAAAATTCACCCCCCTCAGAGTTGTCATGAAAGGTAATCATAGCTATATGCACCAAAGCCATCGTTTGTACCAGGCTGTAAACATGTTTTTATCAGCTGTAAAAATGGCCAATTTACCAATGCAGAAAGAAAGCACTTGGACTTCCTGGAGCCAGCCCCCCAGGCGAGTCGATGAATTGCAGTTTTAGTTACTTCCGTATTGGCTTCCCGAGGGAGAGCGGGAGGTTGCCCATAGGTGTGCGTACATGTATGCGTTACTCAAGCAACCAAAGTGCCTTAAAGAGCCCCTGTTATGCATTAAAAAGGGTCATATTTTGGTTTTGGGGGTCTCCGACAATAGTCTGATATACATGCAAGGTTAATAAACACTTTCATTGTCTTATAATATGCATTTATTTTTACTTAATTATCCCAGCGACTCCCATATGATTCATTCAGTGATTCATTTGTTCCCAAACCCCTCCTTAGCACGATGCCAATCTGCACTGATTGGTCCGATGACCCAGTCTGTTGCGATTGGTCGACTGCGTTCAGCATGAGACAGAGAGAAACGCCCAATTTGGCTAATCAGCAGTGTTGAAGTAGTCAGAGTGGAGGGTATATGTGTGAGCCCAATGCAGGAGTGCATTAAAGCAATGCAGTTAAACACCAGCATATTGCTCTAATTTTAACCATGACACACATTCAGTATTAATCCACACAGCGGCAAAAGCTGAACTACTTTGAACCTTGACCACTGCACGTGTGTAGGAACAGCTGACTGTGGCCATAGCAATGACAAATGGCAGAGGATCGCAAGCTCACTAACGCATTTAAGGGTGCTTTCACACCTGCCTTATTTAGTTCGGTTGAATCGCACTAGAGTTCGTTTTCCCTCTTGGTGCGGTTCGTTTGGGCAGGTGAGAACGTAGCAATCGCACTCCTGTGTGCACCAAAAGCGCACCAAAAAAGCGTACCGAGACCTGCTTGAAGAGGTGGTCTCGGTATGCTTTCAAATGAACCCTGGAGCGGTTAGTTTGTGGTGAGAACGTGATCCAAACTAAAACAGACCCAACCGCAAAAAGTACTGCGCCTTTTTGGACTAATCCAGCTGCCGTAGTGCGATGCGCTGTCTATCTTATGGGGTTTGGAGGAAAAATATTTGTTGACAGCGCTTTACCAACAGTTTTAAACAGAGAGAGAGAAAGAGAGAGACAGGGAGGGAGGGAGAAACATTACCTGATGGATCATTGGTAATATTTCCGAAAGATGACCATGTCGCAGTTTAGCTAAATTATTTCACGCCTTCTCCTAATGCTTTCGCCGATTGCAGTGCATTAAAACATTGTTTTCCAGCCCCAGCCGCCCTTCATTCTCGAAATGTATAGTTTGTCTAAAGTGATGCATACAAACTACATAGTATACTATGACCAGGGATACTGCGTCAGCCAGCGCAGCGACATTGTGTGTCTGCCGGTTTGTTTATTTGCGGTAGTTCCACGTGAATTCTGACCAATTGAAAAGCAGTTTAGGAAATGCGTTCAATAACATCTGGCCAGTGAGTGATGTAGATTTTGTCACATGACTGCATTTTGGTTTGTTTCAACTGGTTCGGACCAAAGCAATCAGTGTGGTGTGAAAGGGACCCAAAACGGCAGAAAAATGCTACAATGTATCATTTGTTGCCTTTGGTCCGGACCAAATGAACCGAACCACAGATGTGAAAGCACCCTAAATCCATAAAAAACATGGCTTTAGACGCAACATTAGAATATAAAGTGTTAACCAGATACAGTAAAAGTGGTTATAAGTAACAAAGCACAATTAAATACATAATTTGCAAGCTGA
Source organism: Danio kyathit (assembly GCA_903798195.1). Classification (NCBI taxonomy): domain Eukaryota; kingdom Metazoa; phylum Chordata; class Actinopteri; order Cypriniformes; family Danionidae; genus Danio; species Danio kyathit. The sequence goes on along the minus strand of CAIGQS010000440.1, from coordinate 17,678 downwards.
AGAAAACAAGGAAGCAACCATTTTAATCACACTAACTTACACTTTTGAAATGGAGGAAGAAACTGATCCATGAACTGTGTACTATAAAGTTCCTGTCAAGCTCTGACAAAGTCCCTTACATCAATAGTCTTTTCTGGTCCTTCCTTTAACAAACGGCCGATAAATCCCCCGTTGTAAGAGTGTAGATGGCTGAAGCACTCGTCAGAAAAATGACGGGAACAGCACAAGGCTGGAGCGACAATGCTGAGGTATTTTTGCAAAAATAAACTTCACCCACTGACTCTTCACAGCCTCATCTTTGGGTAGGGAATATATCACTAACTTTCCCTCACACTTCAGAGCACAGCGTCTTCGCGACATGATTCAACCGGGATCTGCTACAGTGTTTGTCTTCCTCTGTTTCTATCTACAGTGCTTGTGGGCGGGCCCGGGGGTTTAAATTTTCCCGGGTCTGTTCACGCAGCAAATGGGCGGGGCTTGAGTTGCGTATCGACGTCACACCGAAGTGCCTAAAGTTTGAACCACTATGAGTCGACTCTTTTATAAATGAATCAATAGTTTTAAACATGGTGCACTTTCAGATTTAAGCCTTAGCTGGATATTTCACTTCACTTAGTGCTGTGTTACACGCTGCATGGAAAGTCATTTTCAAAAACCCATAATAGGGGCTCTTTAATAGCTGCCAGGTAAATTCTAAGAGGGTCCAAAAGTGTTCTGGGTGTGTTTTATTATATTGTAGAGTGGTTAGCAGTGCTCAAGTAAGACTTTTTTCAGTATTTGACCAATGAAAACACAGGTACTGTTAATTAGGTACATGTAAAAGTTGACCTTATGATAGCAGAAAGGCCTCTGGACATCATTATTCTGCCTAATTTGTTCATTTCTTATCTTCCATTGATTTAATAATTCTGAAGTTTTCTGTGTTTTACATCATCAGGATTGTATGTTTCATATATTTGCATAGAGGATGTTTTGCAGCAAGTTTAATTGATAATTTATTGTCTTTTTACAGGATATGAGAAGACATGTGATGATGAATCTGCTGGACGCTGAACAGTCTTACGTTGAGTCTCTGCGCACACTCATTCAGGTATGAAAGACATATTTTCATATAGCTGTGTAAATACAGTTGAAACCAGAAGTTTACATACACTATATAAAAAGGCACATAACCATTTAAAAAAAGTCAGATGTTAATGTGACTAAACTATTTCTCTTTTAGGTAAGTTAGGATTATCACATTTGTTTCTGTTAGGATTGATTGCAGAATAAGGAGAGAGAGATATTTTTTTGAGAAATTGTTATAACTTTTCTTGAAAGTCAAGTTTACATACAATAAGATTATTATGCCTCTGAAAAAGCTCAGATGATGGTGTCAAGGTTTTGGAAGTTTCTAATTGGCTAATTGACAATATTTGAGTTAATTGGAGGCACAACTGTAGAATAGTATTTAAGGAAATCCTCAAACACACTGCTTCCTTGTGTGACAACATGGGAAAATCAACAAGCCAGAATCAACAACAAAGCCAGATTACAATTTGCTAAATTACACTGGGAAAATAATAATTTATGGAGACATGTCCTGTGATCTGATGGAACCAAGATTGAACTGTTTGGCCATAATGACCAGTGTTACATTTGGAGGACAAAGGGGAAACCTTACAAGCCTAGGAACACCATCCCAACTGGAAGTATGGGGGCAGCAGCATCATGTTGTGGGGCAGTTTTGCTGCAGGAGGGACTGGTCCACTTCACAGCATAGATGGCATCATGAAGAAAGAACATTATGTAGAAATACTGAAGCAACATCTCAAGACATCAGCCAGGCCACACTTGGCCACAAATGGGTCTTCCAAACAGACCATGACCCTAAGCATACTGCCAAATTAGTTAAAATGTGTTTTAAGGACAACAGAGTGAATGTTTTGGAGTGGCCAACAAAAAGCCCTGATGTTAATCCTATAGAAAATTTGTGGACAGAGTTGAAAAAGCTTGTGCGAGCAAGACAGCCAACAAATCTGACTCAATTACAACAATTCTGTCAGGTGAAATGGGCCAAAATTCCTACAAACTATTGTGAGAAGCTTGTGGAAGGATACCCAAAACATTTGACCAAAGTTATACAGTTTAAAAGCAAAGCTAAAAAAATACCAAGGAAATGTGTGTTAACTTTTGACTGTCTAGAAATTAATAAAAAATTCTCCAAAGAAAATTCTGTCATTATTCTGGCATTTAGCAAATCTAAATGACTTAGGTAATCCTAACGGACCTAAAATAGTAAACGTTTAGTATGATTTAAAATCAGACATTTTTTTTAAATGGTTATGTTCCTATTTTTAGAGTGTATGTAAACTTCTGGTTTCAACTGTACATGACTGATCTTATTTAATGACTGATTTGAGCTCTGAGAACATCTTCAACTGAAACGTTTATCATTTTATATCACTGCAAATCTCCAAGTGCTTCAAGAACATTAATCAGAAAAATCAAAACAATATAGGCAATTTGTGTTTGATGAAAACACCCCCAGATGATTTGCACAATAGGAGAACTGAATGATAGAAACATGATGTTACTGTAAGCGTGAGAGCGGAAGCCTCAAACTGCGTTTAATAAGCCAAACAGAGAAACAAATCATCTTTTCCAGTCTCTCCTGACTCATAACCGCCTGTGCCCATGGCTGCCATGGCAACAAGGTGAGCGGGTGACCAGCGCTGCTCCAAAACCATAACATTACTGAGTCGTTCTCAGTAAAAAATATATACATATATATTTACATATAGTGTAAAAACTAATAGTTATCATCATACTTCCCCACTTGATGGATTACATTAAGAATTATAAACATTTTTTGTAGTACGATTTAAAGTGTTATGTTTAAATATGCAAATGAAGCATTTAGTTAAATATGCACTAATTTGCATACATTTCCAGCACAAAAGCCTGAACATTTTGACAACTTCATGTTCAAAATTCATGTATTTTTTTAATTAGTTAATTTATTCATTTATTAATCAAGTGATTCATTAATTTATTTTATATTTATTTATTTTATTTATTTATTTTATTTATTTATTTTATTTATTTATTAATTAATTAATTTATTTATTTATTTATTTTATTTATTTATTTTTACTTTTTCATTTTTTTCATTTTTATTTATTTAATTATTCATTTTATATTAAGATTTTGGGGAATTGTTTGTTTGTTTGTTTGTTTGTTTGTTTGTTTGTTTGTTTGTTTGTTTGTTTGTATACTTTGTCCCTCAAGGGAAAATTTTATGTGGATTCACAGAGCACTTCAGCAAGTTCTGACACAATAAAAAATTATAAAATAAGCAGCCCTGTATTTAAGGGATTACATACAAGAAAAACATATGCACAATATTGATCAGTGTTCAACAGTCTGATTGACACTGGGATTAAAGAGTTCTTACGTCTGTTCCGCTTCCAACGGAAGGTTCTGTACCGGAAGGTAAAAGATCATAAAATGGGAAGAGTACATGGGATGGATTGTTTAAATATATTTTCGCTTCATTTAAAGTGCATGTAAGGTGTTTGAATACTAGTAAAGGTTTCTGATCCTATTAGTCTTATAGCAATTCTGATGATATTAAAACATTTTGATTTCATATTTACAGAGAGATTGCCATACCATGTAGATAGACCATACCTGATGGCACTCTCAAATACAGCCTGATAAAACAAGATTTTCTTGTCAACACCATTTAACCATAGCCTTCATAGAAAATAAAGTCTTTGGTGAAGCTTTTCACAAATCCAATTCACGTGAGTGTCCCATGTTAGAGACCTATCTATGTAAATTCCCAAATACTTGTATGACTGTACCTGAGTGATTTCTTGATTATGTACAAACACTGGTAAATGCTCGACAACACACTTGGAATCAAAGATTCCTCTTATGACTTCATATGTCAGAAAGACAGAAATAAAGAAAATTATTAATATTATTTTCATTTCTAATTGCATTTATTTATTTAGTATTTTTTGTAGTACGATTTAAAGTGTTATGTTTAAATATGCAAATGAAGCATTGTTTAGTTAAATATGCACTAATTTGCATACATTTCTAGCACAAAAGTCTGAACATTCTGACAGTTTTATGTTAAAAATTCATGTTTATTTATTTATTTATTAATTAATTAATTCATTTATTTATTTATTTCATATTACGATTTTGGGGAATCTTATATGACTTCATAAGTCAGAAAGACAGAAATAAAGAAAATTATTAATATATTCATTTCATTTTGCATTTATTTAGTATTTTTTATTGTACAGTTTAAAGTGGTATGTTTAAATATGTAAATTAGGCTTTATTTAGTTAAATGAACTAATTTGCATACATTTCCAGCACCATAGCCTGAACATTAGACAAAGTCATGTTCAAAATTCCTATTAATTTTGTATTTTTATTTATTTATTCATTGAATTTTTTTTTAAAATTAGGATTTTTTGGGAATCTTCTTATAAGGAAATCTTCTAAAGAACAATATTATGCTTTTATTTGCATTTGCATACATTTCTAGCACAAAAACCTGAAGATGTACAGTAGTCACGTTCAAAGTCCTTGTTTATTTATTAGTTTATATTTTTTAACGTATAAGACTCTGGGATTTTGAGAATTTTCCTATATGACATTGCAAGTCATAAAGACAGAAATAAAAAAAAAATCATATACAAGCATACAGATACAATCACCGGCCACTTTATTAGGTACACCTTACTAGTACCAGGTTGAACCCTCTTTTGCATTCAGAACTGCCTTAATCCTTCGTGGCATAGATTCAACAAGGTACTGGAAATATTCCTCAAAGATGTTGCTCCATATTGACATGATAGCATCACACAGTTGCTGCAGATTTGTGGGCTCCACATCCATGATGCAAATCTCCCGTTTCACCACATCCTAATTGTGCTCTATTGGAGTGAGATCTGGTGACTTTGGAGGCCATTTGAATACAGTGAACTCACTGTCACTTTTAAGAAACCAGTCTGAGATGATTCTCGCTTCATGACATGGCCATTCTCCTCTGACCTCTGGCATCAACAAGAACTGCCGCTTACTGGATATTTTTTCTTTTTCAGACCATTCTCTGTAAACCCTAGAGATGTTTGTGCATGAAAATCCCAGTAGATCAGCAGTTTCTGAAATATTCAAACCAGCTTGTCTGGCACCAACAACCATGCCACGTTCAAAGTCACTTAAATCACCTTTCTTCCTCATTCTGATGCTCAGTTTGAACTGCAGCAGATCGTCCTAAACATGTCTACATGCCTAAATGCATTGAGTTGCTGCCATGTGATTGGCTGATTAGAATTTTGCGTTACCGAGCAGTTGGACAGGTGTACCTAATAAAGTGGCCGGTGAGTGTATGAAAACATTAAACATGTAAAAATTACAAATACACCTACCAACAATTAAAACAACCCATATTGTGGATGGTAAAACTTCATAAAACGGAACGATCATATTCATATTGTATGGTATTTTCATACTTCAAAAATATCTTGATATTGGTCCAAAACAACACAAGTCCAAAATCAACTGTGTCTGTCTCAGGTCACAGGCTGGTTCAGTTTCTCTGTTTTGACTAGTGCACATCTGGCTAATGTTCTTCATACGTGCCCGAAAACATGATAAACACTCTCGTCTGTCATCCGTCCTTCATGTAGATCTCCAACACCTTCTCCAGATCTGCACATTCACACCTTCACGCTGATATACCCATAAACCCCTGCTCTCTGCACGCCATAACACTGACGTTGACTGGAAACACTTATTTTTCAAACAATCATTTATATATACATGTAGCTTGGAACATACATTGAAAACACGGCATTTAAAACATAGATATTAAAAAAAAAATTATATAATACATCATTGTACCACCACAATATTGTACTGTAGTAGTTGTTGTATTTGTTATTAAGTCAACATGAGAGACAAATTGAACATATTTACGTTATTAATAAAACTTCTATTATTATTTGACATAATTTCATCATTTTTTTTAGATTGGGAAAAATAAAAACCAGAAAAGAAATTACATTTGAAAGTATTTAAATGTTTATTATTAGACATTATTTTAACATCTTTAAGATTAGAAAAAAACATAAACATTTACAATATTAATAATACATCATTACATCATTACAATACTATAATAAAAAACAATTTTATATGATTTTATAGAAGCAAAATGAGTTGTAATTTACATTTGATGACTTTTATTGATAAATAAATAACATTTTGATACTTTTTTGTTTTGAAAAAACTTTTGTTTTGTGTCAATAAAGATGTATTAATATTAAAAAATGTTCTTATACAAACTAATGTGCAATCCTGTGTGATTTTATAGAAGTCAAATGATTTGTAAGTGGCATCTGGTGTCATTTATTGATAAATAAATAGCATTATGACACTTTTTTGTTGTTGTTTTGTGTCAGTAAAGACTTATTAATATTAATAAATGTTCTTAAACCTACTAATATGCCATTTTATAGAAGTTAGATGAGTTACAATTGACATTTCATGTAATTTATTAATACATAAATGACATTTTGATACGTTGTTAATAAGTTTAATACGTTGTTAATAATATTAATAAGTGTTCTTATACCTACTAATATGCAATTTTATGTGATTTTATAGAAGTTAAATGATTTGTAAGTGGCATTTATAGATAAATAAACAGCATTTTGATACTTTTTTGTTGTGAAGAAACTTTTGTTTGATATCAGTAAAGACTTATTAATATTAATACATGTTTGTATACGTACGATTATGCAATTTTATCTGAGATCTGGTGTTATTTATTGATAAATAACATTCTGATTAGCGCTGCTCGATATTGGAAAAATATGACATTGGGATATTTTGTTTTTCTACGATATATATTGTGATATGAATTCAATTTCACCAGATACAGGGCTCTAGACTAACTTTTTACACTGGTTGCACTAATGTGCCTAACTGTTTTTTGCACTGGTGCACTTTATTCTTAGGTGCATCAGCACAATCCATATAACCATAGTAACAGTGACTTTTTTGCACCTGAATGGCTGGTCACACCGGTGTGACCTCAGATTTTTTTTTTCACCATTAAGAAATTAGGTCGCACTCCAGAGTCCTGAGATAGCTTGAATTGCTTTATTTAAAAAAAGAATTTATTCAGACTGATCTGGGATTATTCTGGCTGTGAATCGTGCAAAAAATATTATAAACTATTTAAAATGTAGATAAATACAATATAGCAAAGATAAAAAGGGAAATAGACAGTGCTTATACAGTTACAAGTGGTACATTTTGTGTTCCTGAATGCACAGTCACAGGTCTTTAAAACGTATGCGGATTAAACTCCACAAATATCAAGTTTTTAAAATTCTGGCTCTTGCTCAAATATAATCCCAGCATATAAATTCAACATTGCATATCCTGCGATGCGCACATCGCGATATCGATGCTGAAATAATATATTGTTCAGCCCTAATTCTGATACTATTTTGTTTTTAAGACGTTTTTGTTTTGTGTCAGTAAAGATTTATTAATATTAATAAATGTTCTTAAACCTACTAATATGCCATTTTATAGAAGTTAGATGAGTTACAACTGACATTTCATGTAATTTATTAATACATAAATTACATTTTGATACGTTGTTAATAAATTTAATACGTTGTTAATAATATTAATAAGTGTTCTTATACCTACTAATATGCAATCTTATGTGATTTTATAGAAGTTAAATGATTTGTAAGTGGCATTTATAGATAAATAAACAGCATTTTGATACTTTTTTGTTGTAAAGAAACATTTGTTTGATATCAGTTAAGACTTATTAATATTAATACATGTTCGTATACGTACAAATATGCAATTTTATCTGACATCTGGTGTTATTTATTGATAAATAACATTCTGATTAGCGCTGCTCGATATTGGAAAAATATGACATTGGGATATTTTGTTTTTCTACGATATATATTGTGATATGAATTCAATTTCACCAGATACAGGGCTCTAGACTAACTTTTTACACTGGTTGCACTAATGTGCCTAACTGGTTTTTGCACTGGTGCACTTTATTCTTAGGTGCATCAGCACAATCCATATAACCATAGTAACAGTGACTTTTTTGCACCTGAATGGCTGGTCACACCGGTGTGACCTCAGATTTTTTTTCACCATTAAGAAATTAGGTCGCACTCCAGGGTCCTGAGAGAGCTTGAATTGCTTTATTTAAAAAAAGAATTTATTCAGACTGATCTGGGATTATTCTGGCTGTGAATCGTGCAAAAAATATTATAAACTATTTAAAATGTAGATAAATACAATATAGCAAAGATAAAAAGGAAAATAGACAGTGCTTATACAGTTACAAATGGTACATTTTTGTGTTCCTGAATGCACAGTCACAGGTCTTTAAAACGTATGCGGATTAAACTCCACAAATATCAAGTTTTTAAAATTCTGGCTCTTGCTCAAATATAATCCCAGCATATAAATTCAACATTGCATATCCTGCGACGATATCGATGCTGAAATGATATATCGTTCAGCCCTAATTCTAATACTATTTTGTTTTTAAGAAGTTTTTGTTTTGTGTCAGTAAAGATTTAATAATATTAATAAATATACTCATACCTACTAATATTCAATTTTATGTAGTTTTATAGAAGTGAAATAATTTCTAAGTGACGTTTGGTGTCATCTATTGATTGTTAAGAAGATTATTGTGAAGAAGTCCATGTTTTGTGTCGGTAAAGACGGAGCAGAATGTTTGTCTGCATTTGATGCGACACAGTTTACATCCCAGAGGGAGAGTCAGGCATTTCCTTTAATCACAGTCTGTCCCAAACTACATGCGCACACATACACATTCTCTCATTATTGATGCATATTCATTGTTATTGCATGCATATTCATCTTTGATATTTATACTGCATTCAGTTCTCAGCCTAAGAAAATGTGCGAATGTGAAAATGTGTCAAATGTGCAAATGTTACTGACGCATTTATAGTTTCATCAATAAATTTAATAAATGTACGTTTGTTTGAGATCTGCCTGTGTGTTTTTGGGTTCAGGGCTACATGAAGCCACTGAAGCATCCAGAAAACCCACCTCTGTGTGACCCGTCACTGGTGGACGAGATGTTTTACCAGATCCCGGAGATCCTGGAGCACCATGAGCAGTTTCTGGAGCAGGTTCTGGACTGTGTTAACCAGTGGCACGACAAGCAGACCATCGGACACGTGCTCATTCAATCGGTGAGACTCCTGTTCCTGTTTCTGTACTGTTTACATGCATGTTGCATTGGAGAAATCAGAGCTGATAGTGAAACAATGTCATTTATATGTTTGAGGTTTGAAGTCACAGTGTATATATACAGTTGAAACCAGAAGTTTTCATACACTCTAAAAAAAGGAACATAACCATTTTTTTAAAAAATGTCTGATGTTAAATCATACTAAACGTTTACTATTTTAGGTCCGTTAGGATTACCTAAATCATTTACATTTGCTAAATGCCAGAATAATGAGATAAATTTTTTTTGAGAATTATTTATTAATTTCTAGACAGTGAAAAGTTTACACACATTTCCTTGGTAATTTTTAGCTTTGCTTTTAAACTGTATAACTTTGGTCAAATGTTTTGGGTATCCTTCCACAAGCTTCTCACAATAGTTTGCAGGAATTTTGGCCCTTTCCTCCTGACAGAATTGCTGTAATTGAGTCAGATTTGTTGGCTGTCTTGCTCGCACAAGCTTTTTCAACTCTGCCCACTAATTTTCTATAGGATTGAGTTCAGGGCTTTGTGATGGCCACTCCAAAACATTCACTCTGTCCTTAAAGCACATTTGAACTAATTTGGCAGTATGCTTAGGGTCATGGTCTGTTTGGAAGACCCATTTGTGGCCAAGTTTTAATTTCCTGGCTGATGTCTTGAGATTTTGCTTCAGTATTTCTACATAATGTTCTTTCTTCATGATGCCACCTATGCTGTGAAGTGGACCAGTCCCTCCTGCAGCAAAACAGCCCCACAACATGATGCTGCCGCCCCCATACTTCACAGTTGGGATGGTGTTCCTAGGCTTGTAAGCTTTCCTCTTTGTCCTCCAAATGTAACACTGGTCATTATGGCCAAACAGTTCAATCTTAGTTCCATCAGACCACAGGACATGTCCCCAAAAATTATTCTTTTTCCCAGTGTAATTTAGCATAATGTAATCTGACTTTTTTGTTGATTCTGGCTTGTTGATTTTCCCATGTTGTCACACAAGGAAGCAGTGTGTTTGAGGTTTCCCTTAAATACTATTCTACAGTTGTACCGCCAATCAGAAACCTCCTAAACCTTGACACCATCATCTGAGCTTTTTCAGAGGCATAATAATCTTATTGTATGTAAACTTGACTTTCAAGAAAAGTTATAACAATTTCTCAAAAAATCTCTCTCTCATTATTCTGCTATTAAGCATAACAGAAACAAATGTGATAATCCTAACTTACCTAAAAGAGAAATAGTTTAGTCACATTAACGTCTGACTTTTTTAAATGGTTATGTGCCTTTTTATATAGTGTATGTAAACTTCTGGTTTCAACTGTATATGTGACAAGTCATGTTCTTGCTTAACACCAACTCCAAACTGTAAAAATATCCTTACTGACTTAACTTTTTTAGTTAAATCAAGCTAACTTTTCTAGTCATCTCAACTTGCATTAATCAAACCATCTAAAAATGTTTTGTTAAACAATGCAAAACTTTAAAATATTCATATTGCAAATTATTATTCTTATTGTAAATGTAATAAAATGAATTGCATACAAATTAAAATATAAAAAATACAAATAAAATAAAAGTATAAAAAATAGTTAAATAAATTCGGTCCTGTGGCTTGATTGCAACTTAAAAATATTTGTTGTCATGACTAATTTTTAAGAGTGCAATCAAGACACAGAACCAAATTAATTAAATTATTTTATATATATTATTTTGTTTGTAATTGTTTTCATTGTATTTTTATGTTACTTTAAATGTAATTTATTTTATTAATTAGTTGTAATACATATTATTATAATAGCATAATTCATAATAGCATAATATATTATAATATAATTTATTTTCCTTTGGCTTGGTCTCTATTTTAGAGGTGACCACAACTGTTGCAGCATATGTTTTAGACAGTGGATGCCCTTCCAGCTGCAACTATAATATAATATAATATAATATAATATAATATAATATAATATAATATAATATAATATAATATAATATAATATAATATAATATAATATAATATAATATAATATCATATAATATAATATAATATAACAATATAATATAATATAACATAACATAATATAATATAATATAATATAACATAATATAACAATATAATCTAATATAATATAATATAATTTAATATAATATAACATAATATAACAATATAATATAACATAACATAATATAATATAATATAATATAATATAATATAACATAATATAACAATATAATATAACATAACATAACATAATATAATATAATATAATATAATATAATATAACATAACATAACATAACATAATATAATATAATATAACATAACATAACATAATATAATATAATATAATATAATATAATATAATATAACAATATAATATAACATAATATAATATAATATAAAATAATATAATATAATATAACAATATAATATAATATAATATAATATAACAATATAACATAATATAATATAATATAATATAATATAATATAATATAATATAATATAATATAATATTGTATATTATAATTATAATATAATATAATATTATATATTTCGAAATATATCTTATTTGCGATGTAGTTCCTAACGTAGCTGTAAACATTAATTTCAATTCATCTTAATTTCTTTAACGCTTTTTACAATGTAGATTGTGTTGAAGCAGCTTAACATAGATGAAGTTCTAGTCAATTTAAGCGAAGTAAATTGTCAAAGTTTTTCATCAATAAAGTGCATGATATGGATATTTTCTCTTTAAAGAAAGAGTGAATCATTGAATCACTAAATCGCCTTACCAAGTCATTCTAGTTTCTAATATTTTGCCTGCTACCGATCATCATCAAGATGACAAAAGGAACTCCTTTGCATAACCTATACATACAAGCACTCTGAATGCGTTTCCTTTTACAGAAAAGACCATTCAAAACAGACCTGGCCAGCTGACCAATCAGAGCAGGAAGAGGAAGGGGTTTACAGACCTTTAGCACTGAATTGATTCAATGAAACATATTGAAATCATTGTAAAAGGATTCAGTTATTACAGTTTTTCTCAGTCGCTTTGGTGCATTTCTCACAACACTATTTACATTTGCACAACAGTTAATGCATTTCTCAAAACAATTAGTCATTTGTGCACATTATAGTAGCAGTTTCTCATTCCTTTCAACAAATTGCAAATGCTTTTGGACATGCATCAGTTGCTTTCATACAACTCTCTGCTGTTTGTAACATTATCATTCGCTTATGTCATGTCAGTCAAAATGAACTAAACTTGTGAATGCTGAATAGTCATTCCATATTAAACTAATAGTCCTCATTTCATTACTTGAGTCATTACATACAAAAATGTTGAACTAGTGGTCAAAATCTGTCAAGCTAATTTTATTTTAAAAATGTTAAATCTTTTTTTTCTGAAAATGTCTTCTAAATTGAACAATTTGATGAATGATTTACAGAGCTGTGTATGTTGTAGGTTCAGTTCCAGTTTGTGCTGCACTATTGTTTACAGTTGTGCACAGCTCTACCCAAAGGAGGTTTATGTTTGTTGTAAATAAGGGTGTATTTATTCTTTTGCACAATGCTGTGAATAAATTAGAATTGCAAAGAGCAAATGCAGTAAAAATGTGAAACACACATATTCAGTGTCTTGTACTCAGATGCCTCACTAAATGCAGTGATGTCGAACTTTACTGTAGTTTTCAAATGGCTGTGCTAATAGTATACAGTTTCAATCAGAATTATTCAACCCCCTGATTTATTAGCCCCCCTGTTTATTTTTTTCCCCAATTTTTGTTTAACGGAGAGAAAAAATTTTCAACACATTTCTAAACATAATAGTTTTAATAACTCATCTCTAATAACTGATTTATTTTATCTTTGTCATGATGACAGTAAATAATATTTGACTAGATATTTTTCAAGACACTTCTATACAGCTTAAAGTGACATTTAAAGGCTTAACTAGGTTAATTAGGTTAACTAGGCAGGTTAGGGTAATTAGGCAAGTTATTGTATAATGATGGTTTGTTCTGTAGACTATTGAAAAAATATATAGCTTTAAGGGGCTAATAATTTTGACCTTAAAATGGGTTTTAAAAAATTAAAAACTGCTTTTATTCTAGCCAAAATAAAACAAATAAGATTTTCTCCAGAAGAAAAAATATTATCAGACATACTGTGAAAATTTCATTGTTCTGTTAAACATCATTTGGGAAATATTTAAAAAAGAAAACAAAATTCAAAGGGGGTTCAATAATTCTGATTGCAACTATATACTGCTGCCTTGAGCATTTTCAGAAAGTGTCACCAAAATCTGACTTTTTTGCATTGGAAAAAATGAACAGAGTAAAGTGTCATAATGAAAACATGATAAAGCCATTTGACTATCTTGTTCATAAACAATGGTGTTAGGACTTTTCATTTTGATGACATTGACACTTTCATTGACATGAATACTTGCTTTTGAGGAATGAGCTCTCCATTTTGAGCAAGTGACACGCTTTTGCAGGTTATCCACTAGGTATTGCAGTTTGCACTAATTGTTTTGAGAAATGCATTAACTGTTGTGCAAATGTAAATAGTGTTGTGAGAAATGCACCAAAGTGACTGAGAAAAACTGTAAATACATACTCTAAGAAAGTTACAGTGTTTTCTGGCCTTAGATGACTTTAAACTCGTTGTAGGGGACTCAGATCAGTTATAAAACACTTTAAAACACCACATGACCTGTTCTTTAAAGCGTAGATATTAATATTTTAAAGTTATTTAAGATATAAGTTTAGATAGATGGATGGATGGATGGATGGATGGATGGATGGATGGATGGATGGATGGATGGATGGATGGATGGATGGATGGATGGATGGATGGATGGATGGATAGATAGATAGATAGATAGATAGATAGATAGATAGATAGATAGATAGATAGATAGATAGATAGATAGATAGATAGATAGATAGATAGATAGATAGATAGATAGATAGATAGATAGATAGATAGATAATCAAAATAAAGTTTTATTAGATGTTAGAATCATTATGCTAGTCCTGGACTCGGTCCTGGAGGGCTTATGTCCTGCGTATTTTAGTTCCAACCCTAATAAAACACACCTGAACCGGCTAATCAAGCTCATACTAGGTATACAAGAAACTTCCAGGCAGATGTGTTGAAGCAAGTTGGAGCTAATCAATGCAGGACACCGGCCCTCCAGGACCGAGTTTGAACACCCCTGTGCTAGTCTTATGAAATTACTTGAAGCTCTTGTGCTGCAAAACAGTGACAAAATGCACATTTCGAAGATTTAAACATCCAATGTTTTTTGTCACTTACGCCCTAATGAATCAATGATTTGTTTGACGTCATCTCATACTTCAGTTTCTCATCAAATCTTCCAACCAATCAAATGCTCTCTAGTATCTGACATGCCCCGCCTTCTTCAAAACACTATTGCTACTGTGTATGCGCTTGTGCTCAACCTCTTTCACTGGCTGAGCTGTGATTAAAAACAAAATACTATTGGGTCTATTTTTTAAAGAGGAGGAGCTACTCTATATCCCGCCTTGTCTTCATGTTTTTTACGAGACCTTTAAGTATAGAAATTAACACTGCCAGTTTGTTGTGTAACTGGAAAATGCTGTTGAAGCTTTACTCATAATTAATAGTTTTGTATGAACCATAGTTTTGAGTTCAGAGTTTAGTACATTGTGTTCCTAGCTGATGGTAGTGTGTGAGCGCAAGGCTATAGAGCGTCTTAATCTAAACGTCTGGACAGTTGTGTGGCAGACAGCAGGTGTTTGTTTGGGTCGATGTGGAGGTTTTGGTTATTAGCAGATGTGGAGCCACAGTGTCTCACCCCTCTGATCTTACATTGTTAGGGTCTGTGCTGACGTGATGCTGGAGCCACTCTGTCTTACACACACACACACACACACACACACACACACACACACACACACACACACACACACACACACACACACACACACACACACACATACTTGTATACAGTTGAAGTCAGAATTATTAGACATCCTGTGGATTTTTTATTCTTTTTCAAATATTTGTCAAATAATGTTTAACAGAGCAAGGGATTTTTCACAGTATTTCCTATAATATTTTTTCTTCTGGAGAAAGACTTGTTTGTTTTATTTTGGCTAGAATGAAATAAGTTATTATTTTTTTAAACCATCTTAAGGTTAAGCAATATGTTTTTGATTGTCAGAACAAACCACTGTTATACAATAACATTACCCTAATTATAACCTAATTAACCCAGTTAAGCCTTAAAATGTGCTTTAAGGACAACAGAGTGAATGTTTTGGAGTGGCCATCACAAAGCCCTGACCTCAATCCTATAGAAAATTCGTGGGCAGAGTTGAAAAAGTTTGTGCGAGCAAGACAGCCTACAAATCTGACTCAGTTACACCAATTCTGTCAGGAGGAATGAGCCAAAATTCCTGCAAACTATTGTGAGAAGCTTGTGGAAGGATACCCAAAACATTTGACCAAAGTTATACAGTTTAAAAGCAAAGCTAAACAAATACCAAGGAAATGTATGTAAACTTTTGACTGTCTAGAAATTAATAAAATATTCTCAAAACAAATTCTGTCATTATTCTGGCATTTAGCAAATGTAAATGATTTAGGTAATCCTAACAGACCTAAAATATTAAACGTTTAGTATGATTTACCACCAGACATTTAAAAAAAAAATGGTTATGTTCCTTTTTTTAGAGTGTATGTAAACTTCTGGTTTCAACTGTATTTGTAAAAAACTAATAAGTTAACTTAATTCCATCATGGCAGCACGGTGGCTCAGTGGTTAGCACTGTCGCCTCACAGCAAAATGGTTGCTGGTTCAAGTCCCGGCTGGCTCAGTTGACATGCGCTATAGGGGAATTGAATAAACTAAATTGGCCCTAGTGTATGAGTGTGTGTGTGTGATTCATAGACTGTAAAATATATGGACGTAGTATCCGTGACGTCACCCATAGGTTTATGAAGAACCCAAAAGAAGCTACCAGAAGGCGTGGCCGACCGTCGCAATTTTGTTCGCGCGTCATCGCACCAACCCCGGGCATACCATACAAGGGCAAAGAGGCGGAGCGTGAGCGGAGCTAAAGACGCATGCTGGCATTCCGCTTAGACGGGCTTTCCTATGGGAGAAATGCTTAATACTTCATCACCTGCGACTCGTTTGTGTTCTGACCACATGTGGTTGGTTGTACACTTTATCAATAAAGTGTTTAGACTTTTAAAAACACTGTTTCATAAGCAACGTCATAAGCGCAATGCTTAGTGGCTCAATGCATTACACATTGAGCCACTAAGCATTGTGCTTATGACGTTTTTCAACAGTAGGAAAGTGCGAATTACTTCCAAAAACTTTAGATATAGTCTGTGTTAGTAAATGCAAGGCTATTTATGAGAACACTGTATGACAACGCTTCAGATGACTGTTCAAGAGCCTACAGCTAATAATCTGTCAGATTCTGGAGTGCATTACAGCTCTAAAGAACATTATAAATGATAAATGATCTTAAATAAAACAAATACATTCATAGAGATGGTATATAATTTTACTTACCTGGCAAATGGAGGCCACGTAAATGGTTTGTGAGCACAATTAAGTGCACACAGCATGCCATATCATCTGATAATTGTAGGAAATAATTCCAAAAGGCAGCTGACTGTGTATAGTCACATAAAACAACACAAAAATACGATGTATATGTCGAGTTCAGCAGCTAATCAGCCGTAATCAGCTGAGGTGAAGTGACGGCGACCAGCGAGACCTAGCTGTCACTCAAGTGGCCACGCCCTTAATTATGCAAACTTAATATAACCTAATATAAAGGAAATGGATGAGTTATAAAAAAATTCACCCCCCTCACAATAGCAATATGAACCAAAATCGTTCTTTGTACCAGGCTGTAAACACCTTTTTTTATGCTGTAAAGTTGGCCATTCTAACAGTGGGCTCAATAGAAATTGGCTCTATTATGGAGCCAGGACTAGCGGAATTTCGATGAATTGCAGTTTCTGTTACTTCCATATTGGCTTCCCGAGGGAGAGCGGGAGGTTGCCGCTTGGTGTGAATGCAAGAGTGTCTGGGTGTTTTCCATTGCTGGGTTCCAGGTCATCCCTTGCGTAAAACATATGCTGTACAATTTGGTGGTTCATTCTGCTGTGGCGACCCCTTATAAATAAAGGGAATAAGCCAAAGAAAAAAGAATGAATGAATAATTCCTTCATGTTGTCCAAACATAAATCAATTGTGTGAAACCCAGTATGTTTACAGTGTATAAGTCTTTATAACTAGTGACGACAAGTAAAATATCTTCACTAGAGTAGTCAGTAGAGTTATCATAATATTTC
>CAIGQS010000439.1:0-32198 GCA_903798195.1 Danio kyathit | reverse complement strand
GCTCAGTCAGAAGCACCTCTGAAGGCTTCCATCATCCAGCCCTGCTGAAAAATCCAGCTTAAACCAGCCTAAGCTGGTTGGCTGGTTTTAGCTGGTTGACCAGCCTGGTTTTAGAGGGGTTTTGGCCATTTCCAGGCTGGTTTCCAGCCATTTCCAGCCTGGTCTAGCTGGTCAGGCTGGGAGTTGACCAGCTAAAACCAGCTTGACCAGCCAAAACCAGCTATGTCCAGCTTAAACCAGGCTGGTCAAGCTGGTTTTAGCTGGTTTAAGCTGGTCATTTTCCAGCCTGACCAGCTAAGACCAGGCTGGAAATGGCTGGAAACCAGCCTGGAAATGGCCAAAACCCCTCTAAAACCAGGCTGGTCGACCAGCTAAAACCAGCCAACCAGCTTAGGCTGGTTTAAGCTGGATTTTTCAGCAGGGAGGTTACGTTTCTGGAGGAGTTTATGAGCTCACACAGCTGGGTGCACCTCTGAAAGGATCTAGTGGACTCAGACACAGCTCCAAAGGAATCAACGCTGTTTTTCAGCCTTCATAAAGCACATAAACACTGTTATTCTCTCTATAAAATCCATGTTAGCCATTTAGCAACAAAGCTAGAGTCACCGGGCAGACAGAATCCGCGTCTGTTGTGATGTGAATTTGACACACGAATGAACTCCAAATGTTCACGCGTCTATTTATCTGCGCCTGCTGCGTCTGGTGTGAACACAGCATCAGGCGCGTTTCAGTTGGGCTTTAGCATTGTACGCTTGCAATGTGAGTGCAAAGCACGCCTGAGCCTGAAACTGAAGATGAGACATCACTATTAAGGGACTGTTTCATATGGATATATTAATCATTCTTACTGTTCAATGAACGCCAACTGTCGTAGTTTATTAAAGACACATACCTCTCGCTGCATGACAGCTGCACCTTCAGCAAACCTCCTAATACCTGCAGCACGAGGACTTTAGGATTATTTATGAGCGTTACAAATGGCTGATCTGTTCGGCGAATTATTTGATTCAGTGTCACTGGGCTGGTGTGGGGGGTTGAGATTGCATTAATATATTGTGTAAATAGTGCAGTTGTGTTTTATCATGTAGTGGAGTTTAGTCATAAACTAATTTCGAGAGGAGCACGTGATTATGATTGAACACGGCTGGTTACACGTTAACCACTAATGATTATCCAATCAGACAATCCCTGACTCACTATAAAGAGCCAGGGTTTCTTATCACAGTCATCTTCGTTTTGAAGAACACACTGCTCGGCGCTACTTGCTACTGCATCTTCAACAACAACAACAACAACAACAACAACAACAACAACAACAACAACAACAACAACAACAACAACAACAACATCACAGCCTACAAACATTCAAGCAGCGATCAAAGCCATTGCAAGGAAACTAAACCCTCACCGCTCTCTGCCAGCGGTACATCAGTGGTAACGTACATCGCACGCTCCAAAGGGAAGCCTCGCCTTAAAACAACCACTCGCAAACACAGACTAAACATTTTCAATTCAATTCATCTTTATTTTTATAGCACCTATACAACGTAAATTGTGCCAAAACAGCTTCTCGTGAAAGAATATAGTGAATCGAATCAGAGTAAGTTCAATTTTCAGAGACTGTTCATTTCAGTTAGCTCAGGTCAGTGTGGGTTTATAATCACTATTGAGAGTCCAAACACTGAAGAGCAATCCCATCGATGCACAGCTCCACAGATCCCAAACCATGCAAACCAGTGGATTCATAAGACGAGACCAGCGCTAATAGGTTATACAAAGAACTCACCTTAAAACATCCTGCCTGTCCACAGATCCATATCATCCTAAAAACATGAAGTAATCCGACTGCAAAAGTCCAGGCATCGCAATCGGCAAACTCTAGTCCACAGCTTATTCTTACGTCGATAAACATCCACTAAATGCATCGTTATCATCCATACTACTCGCCGAAGTGCGTCCAGTAGCGCCTCCAGTCATAACAAACATTCAAAATGGCCGCCGCAGTTTGATTGACATTTCTTTTGAGCCAATAGCTGAAAGTGAAGCATCACCATCCAACGGTCCCGCCCTCTCTCTTGAGAGATTAAGAATGGACTCTGAATTGTGAATGAACTAAACTAGATAAGATGGTGAGTTTTAATCACATTAAGTTTTTAAGTCATTCATGGATTAAAAATTCCTCTCACATAGTTTATACTAAGTGATGACATCGCTTTTAAGTTTAGGGTTTGAAGTTAGCAGTTGATATTTATAAACAAATAAATAAATAATCAACAAATAAATATAAATTATTACTATGCTCCATCCGACAGCCATTTTTCTTCTGAAAAGAGTATTACCCAGTTAGTGAAAACATTAAACGCATTAAGCACAGAAGTCTAATTGTAACATGCCACTGTGACTCATATGTCCACACACAAGGGCCATATGCAAGTTCATATAGGCAAGTCAGTTAGATATGTAAACGGCAAAGTAATAAACTTCCCGCTTTGATATGGATGGGAAGAAAATATTTTCTATATTTCTAATATTTCATCCATTGACTAAGCGTTAGATACATTTACATAAAATTCTTATCAGTAAGAGGTTTAAACTCCATCCACTATCACTACACCTACTCAGTCTTCAAGAGGTATTTCCACGACCACCAGACAAACCACGCACCACATCCTCAGCTCTCCATATATCTGTCATCCTATGGGGGGAACAATGCCCACCTCTAATATCCTTGTACATTGCGTCAAGGAAGCTTTCATACTACACATTAACAAAACGCACTGCCATTTACAGTTGCCCATGCCCTTATCAAGACACCTCGCATGGATATCAGCTTAAACTATTTATTATGTTCTGCCATACATGTACCATGTTGTAAATGTCATGTCTCATTTTCTCTTGTTTCTTTCATTCCAGACATCTTGACAAACAGCTTAAAGCGGATCCTCATCCAACCAATTACCTGAGCTAAATAATCACCCTGATTCTAACTTCTCTGATCTTCTCATTTCAGGTCTAACTCACGGATTCCACCCAGGTGGAACGCCTCATAATCGACCTGTCCGCGCCTCATAATTCCTTTTTCCCAGCATAAATAGCACTATACCAATAGACGAATATTCGCTCAACTACCATGATATAGACCAAGCTATTTCCCTTATCAAAACCGCCGGCCGCAACGCCTGGCTAGCTAAAGTCGACATTACACCCGCTTTTAAAAGTCATGCCAATCCACCCAAATTTCTGGCACCTTCTTGGCATTCGCTGGCGCTCCAAATTCTTCTTCGCAGTCTGTTTAACTTTCGGCTGCAAAAGTAGCCCCAAAAAATCTTCGACATGCTCTCAGAAGCAATATGTTGGATACTATCAAACCATTACGGGATTCCTTACCTTATACATCTGCTAGACGACTTCCTCATAGTCTCTCCTCCGTCGTCACCTCCGAACAAACATTTAGCGATCACCCAAAAAGTTATCGCTGACTTAGGAATCCCTCTAGCAGAGGAAAAAAAAAAAAAAAAAAAAAAAAAAAAAAAAAACCTCCGGTCCCAGCACTTCCATCGAATTTCTAGGCATCAATCTAGACTCAAAGAATTTCCAAGCATCTCTTCCTAAAGAGAAAATCAACCGCATTACTTACCTTTGTCAAAATTTTTCTAGAAAATAATTCATGTACAAAAACGCGAATTACTTTCTATTCTCGGCCATTTAAACTTCGCCATGCGCATTATTCCCCAGGGCCGTCCGTTTATTTCGCACCTGCTCCAACTCACCACCACAGCCTCCGGGTTAGAAGATTTAATCTCTCTCTCTAATCCCAGTCACGAAGAAATCGGCTTATGGATTTCGTTTCTTAAACAATGGAACGGCTGTTCCTTTTTACAGCGATCTCATAACATCGCCGGTGGATATTAAATTATTCACCGACGCCGCCCCTTCAGTCGGTTTCGGGGGATACTATCAGGGTCGTTGGTTTGCGGCACCATGGCCCCCCCAAATGTTAGAAATTCCACCAAACGAACAATCCTCGGCACTTTTCGAATTATATCCCGTCGTAGCAGCAGCCATTCTGTGGGGCGAAGAGTGGTCCGCATCCAGTATTCTTATCCACTGTGATAACGAGGCTACAGTACAATGCATTAACAAAGGGCGCTCACACTCACAGGCTTTAATGCCATTGTTAAGACGCCTCGTCTGGATTGCGGCCACTAAACAATTTCTAATTTCTGCTGAACACGTACCAGGCTGCAAAAACCAAATTGCTGACTCTCTGTCTCGCTTTGCTTTCCAGAAATTTCGGCTATTGGCGCCAGAGGCGGACCCCCAACCAACACCTGTTCCTCACTTTTCAGAGATGATATTGCCATAAACCACCCTCTATACCACCTCCGGGAAACCTCCATGGCTCTCATCATCCAAGCAGTGGCTCCGAGGACCCTACAATCATACCTCACAGCATGGAACACCTTCAAACATTTTCATTTTCTGTTTGATATACCTTTCCCAGATTTCTCCCTCCTCTCCATCACCTCTTTCATTACACATCTACATGCCTCAAAAAACATACAAGCCAGCTCAATTAGAAGCTACCTAAGCGGCATCCAATTTTTCACAAACTGATACAAGGGTCCCCCTCAGACGCCATCACTAATTCACAAACATCCCTCATCATTAGAAGTATTCAAAAGAACCACCCTTCCCCCCCCCCAGACACCAGGAAACCCATTACACTCCACATTCTCAATAAATGCATTCACACCCTACGCAAAGGATACATGTCTATTCACACAGCCCGCACACTCGATGCCATGTTCACTTTAGCATTTTTGGGTTTTTGAGAGGCTCTGAATTCACCATTACATCTCACTTCAACCCCACAATCCACCCCACCATATCTGACCTAACCTTGCTGGATAAAGAAACCCTAGCTTTCTTTATTAAGCAAAGTAAAACAGATCAGCTACGCAAAGGCCATTCCATCCTCATATTTGACATCCCCTCACCCACACATCCATTCCAAACCCTCCAAGCCTTTTTGCAATACAGAGGATTCCAAGAGAAAAACCCCCTCGCCTCACTTTTTACTGACGACGCTAACCGTCCAGTAACTCGTTTCTGGTTTCAAAACCACCTTAAAGAAGTTCTCCGCATTTCAGGCTTTCCCCAGAATCATTCTCTACACACTCATTCAGAATAGGAGCAGCCACTACAGCAGCACATAATGGTTTATCCCAACAACAGATCAAAACACTAGGTCGTTGGACCTCCAACGCTTTCAATTCATACATCCGCCTCAGCCAACATCACCTCAGAGAAGCCCAGCTGACACTTAGTAGCCATCAGCACTGATAATTCAAACCCAAGCTCACTCATACTTCAATAGTCTCCACAGAGGCGAATCTACCATCCACAACTGACTTCTTTTGCACCTCTACTACAGTAGAGACGCTCTGCCGAGCACCATTCCCTTCGCACCACCACCTTAGCAGTAACGCTCAGCCGAGCTACACATAGCCACTCATCATGGATATCATTCCTAGAACTGCCAAGCAGTCTAATCGTCTTCACAAAGACGAATCTACATTTTCTACTGACTTCCTATGCACCTCTACATCAGTAGAGACACTCATCCGAACACCATTCCACTCGCACCACTGCCTAGCAGTGTCGCTCAGCCGAGCCACATATAGTCACTCATCATTGATATTATTCCCAGAACTGCCAAGCAGTCTAATCGTCTTAACAGAGGCGAATCTACATTTACTACGGACTTCCTATACATCTCTACAACGTAGAGACGCTCAGCCGAGCATCATTCCCTTCACACCACTGCCTTAGCAGTGTCGCTCAGCCGAGCCACATACAGTCATTCATCATTGACATTATTCCCCGAACTGCCAAGCAGTCCAACCGTCTCCACAGAGGCGAATCTACCATCCTCCACTGATTCTTTCGCACCCCTACACCAGTAGAGACGCTCAGCCGAGCATCATTCCTTTCGTACCACTGCCTTAGCAGTGACGCTCAGCCGAGCCACACACAGTCACTCATCATTGATATTATTCCCTGAACTGCCAAGCAGTCTAATCGTCTTAACAGAGACGAATCAACATTATTACTGACTTCCTACACACCTCTACATAGTAGAGACGCTCAACCGAGCACCATTCTCTTCGCACCACTGCCTAGCAGTGACGCTCAGCCGAGCCACACATGGCCAATCACCATTGATATTTTTTCCTGAACTGCCAAGCAGTCTAACCGCCTTCACAGAGGCGAAGCTACATTCATCTGACTTCCTACGCACCTCTACATCACTAGAGACGCTCAGCCGAGCACCATTCCCTTCGCACCACTGCCTAGCAGTGACGCTCAGCCGAGCCACTTATGGTCACTCACCATTGACATCATTCCCTGAACTGCCAAGCAGTCTAAATCGTCTCCACAGAGGCGAATCTTCATTCATTTTTGACTTCCCTCGCACCTCTACATCAGTAGAGACGCTCAGCCGAGCACCATTCCCTTCGCACCACTGCCTTAGCAGTGTCGCTCAGCCGAGCCACACACAGTCACTCACCAATGATACCATTTCCCTGAACCGCCAAGCGGTCTATCCGTATCCTCAGAGGTGAATCTACATTCACTACTGACTTCCTACGCACCTCTACATCAGTAGAGACGCTCAGCCGAGCATAATTCCCTTCGCTCCACTGCCTTAGCAGGGACGCCCAGCCGAGCCACTCACAGTCACTCTCCATTGATATCATTTCCTGAACCGCAAGCGGTCTAATCGTATCCTCAGAGGTGAATCCACATTCACCACGGACTTCCTATGCACCTCTACACCAGTAGAGACGCTCAGCCGAGCATCATTCCCTTCGTACCACTGCCTTAGCAGCGACGCTCAGCCGAGCCACACATAGTCACTCACCATTGGCATTATTCCTTGAACTGCCAAGCGGTCTAATCGTCTCCTCAGAGGCGAATCTACAGTCACTACTGACTTCTTAAACACCTCTACATCAGTAGAGACGCTCAGCCGAGCATCATTCCCTTCGCACCACTGCCAAGCAGTGACGCTCAGCCGAGCCAAACAGAGGCGAATCCACATTCACTTCTGATTTCCCATGCACCTCTACATCAGTAGAGACGCTCAGCCGAGCATCATTTCCTTCGCACCACTGCCAAGCAGTGACGCTCAGCCGAGCCAAACAGAGGCGAATCCACATTCACTTCTGATTTCCCATGCACCTCTACATCAGTAGAGACGCTCACCCGAGCATCTTTCCCTTCGCACCACTGCCCAGCAGTGACGCTCAGACGAGCCACACATACTCCAATTAACCATTCACCATTGATATTATTTCCTGAACTGCCATGCAGTCTAACCGTCTCCACAGAGGCGAATCTACATTTACCACTGATTTCCTACGCACCTCTACATCAGTAGAGACGCTCAGCCGAGCATCATCCCATTCACACCACTGCCAAGCAGTGAAGCTCAGCCGAGCCACATACCTTCAATTAGTCTCTATTCACTCATATTATTCCCCAAACTGCCGAGCAGTTTAATCGTCTCTACAGAGGCGAATCCACCATTTACTACTGACTTCCTTCACACCTCTACAACAGTAGAGACGCTCAGCCGAGCATTATTCCCTCCGCAACATTGCCTTAGCAATGACGCTCAATCGAGCCATACATACTTCCAACTAGTCACTCACCATTGACATCATCCCCTGAACTGCCAAGCAGTCTAAACGTCTCCACAGAGACGAATTTACCAGTTACTACCTTCAATTCCATCCTTACTGAATTTCATCCACCTCTGCAACAGCAGAGACGCTCAGCCGAGCTTCATCTCCTACACACCACGGTTAAAGCTATAACGCTTAGCCAAGCTCATATCCACTCATACAGCTACCGCTACAACTGACACGCTCAGTCGAGCTTCTCCTCTCCTCGTCTATGCCACAGCAATGACGCTTAGCCAAACCACACATACTTCCTCCATCCACGCATAATCTATACAGTCACCTGCACTGCCAAATCAGTGAAACATCCCAAGGAGACGTACTCTCCCTTCTATACGTACTCTGCTATAGCAGTTTCGCTCAACCGAGCTCACATTCACTCCCACGCAGCCATTTCCCTCCACACCTCGGCCACAGCTACAACGCTCAGCCAGGTTCATATACAAATCAGTCAGTCTTCATGACTGATACACCTTCAGCATTACCAAGCAGCGAAACGCTCTGCTGAAATGCTATTTTTCCTTATCATCGACTAACACCGCATCTCTGCTAAACAGAGACGATCTACCGTACCACATCCAAACCCTACACCTCCTAGTATTACTTCGTAGCATTTTATACCCTGCAGCCGGTTATCCTATACCAGCAGCCGGATATTGCTCTTCTTTACTGCCTTTTTTGGGGGGTTCTTCAAATACGCGGCTGCTGTCCCGAATGAAAGCATTTTTTGGGGAGCTCTCGAGATCTACCTGAGCTCAGCGCTCCCCTCTCGCCCTGCAACGGGGGGGAGCCCGGGGCTCGGGGACCTTCTGAGCTCAGGGCTCTCTCCCGGGACAGCATGCCAAAACTGCTTATAATCAATCATCAGCTAAGTGTGAACTCTTGAAGTGGAGTTTAGTCATAAACTAATTTCGAGAGGAGCACGTGATTATGATTGAACACGGCTGGTTACACGTTAACCACTAATGATTATCCAATCAGACAATCCCTGACTCACTATAAAGAGCCAGGGTTTCTTATCACAGTCATCTTCGTTTTGAAGAACCCCCCCCCCCCCCCCCCCTCCTTCCACCCCTACTCCTCCTCCTTCCCAGATGGGTGACACGGTGGCCCAGTGCCTAGCATTGTGGCCTCACAGCAAGAATGTCCACGGTTCAGGCTTTACCGAACTTGCAGGCATTTCTGTGAGGAGTTTGCCAGTTCTCCCCGTGCTCACGTGGGTTTCCCCCGGGTTCTCCGGTTTCCTCCCACAGATCAAAAACATGCAACCAAATCATTGTCAAAACTAATTATAGACCTGTTCAATACAGGTGCCATCTCAAGAGAAGCACTATCTGATATTCAATTACCACGAGGGGGAGCTCTCGAGATCTACCTGAGCTCAGCGCTCCCCTCTCGCCCTGCAACGGGGGGGAGCCCGGGGCTCGGGGACCTTCTGAGCTCAGGGCTCTCTCCCGGGACAGCATGCCAAAACTGCTTATAATCAATCATCAGCTAAGTGTGAACTCTTGAAACTCAGTGAATTGAGAGTAAATGCTCTGTGGAGTTTGGGGTAGAATGTTCTTCTGATGTGCTGATAGTTTGTGCAGCGGGAGAGGAAGTGCTCCTTCATCTCCTCCTCTGCATGGGCACAGCGTGGGCAGATCTTTCTGGGTTGCCATTTCTGTCTGTATTGCCCTGTCAGACTGTGAGCGCTCAGTCTGTATTTAGTCACTGTTTCTCTCTCTCTCTCTCTCTCTCTCTCTCTCTCTCTCTCTCTCTCTCTCTCTCTCTCTCTGTGGAAGCAGTACGGTATTTAGAGCTGGAATAAACTAAAAATGTTTTGGAAAAAAGTAAGGAAATGGTCGAAACCTAAAGCACACAAATATAGCACATGTTTAGCTAGCTATCTAAAAAATGTGCATACCATAAACACAGACTACTGCTTTTATGTAGTAGCTAACTCCAACTTTAACCCTACTCATAAAACACACATTTTTACTTTATAAACCAAATGTACCTTTAGGGCTGAAGCCAAAGCGTGGTTTTGCAGCCCATTGCTTTAGATATATTGTAAACTGGACAGGATGTTTATGTCTTCTAGTGGACCTTTCAACACGTCTGATAATGATCACGTGTTTGGTCAGAAGGTGGACAGTCTCTGGTGTTTAGAAACTGTTGCAGATGCGTTTTTGACTACTTCTAAATGCTCAAAAGTGAACGAGCTAAACATAATGTACACCTAAATGTAGCATCATATTGATGAAAAACACAATCCCAGGTGCCAATGGGGTAAGAAAAATAATAATACCCCATTGGCAGATTATTTTTGCTTGTTTTAAGGAAAAACTCACTTCATTTTTTAGATATTATTTCTGACAAAGATACAATCATTTTTGCTTGTCTAGAAAAAATGCTCCTTGATTTAATATTTTTCAGATATTTTCTGGTTTTCTTCATCAGTGTGCTCAAAATTAGTCATAAATATTTCAGATACTACTGAATTCAGTGTTGCCAGATTGGGGGGTTTTGAATTTGATTGTGCGGATAAAAAATGAGACAGGCGGGTGGTGAAAATTTGGGCGGTTTTGGTCCTTAACTTTAGAAGCGGTTATGATACCCTCCAGATTTCTGGGCAGTTGATTTTACATTTCGGCAGGTTTTAGATTTAGTTTTTGGGCCCGAATAGTTAGCTACATCTGGCAACACTGACAAAGAACATTGACTGTAAGGTTAATTAACATTAAAGGGCACCTATGGTGAAAAATCTACTTTTCAAGCTGTTTAGACAGACATTTGTATAGTGTATAGACTGTCATATTGGGGTGATATAAACACACACAGTGCTTTATTTTCAATTGAACAACATAAAACCGGTGGACCAATTGGATCGGTCAACTTGACGTAGGAGTGCGGTCCCCCCACCCACCGAATTGATTGACAGCTGCGTATTAACATGTCTCCGTAGTAACGCTTATAATCCTATCAACAAGACAGGACGTGCGCAAACAAACCGGGAATAAAAGGTCTGTTCAGTTCGCTAGGATCATCAATCATCATCAAATGTGATCAAGCGTGAGTTTTACAAGTTTAAAATGTTTTAAAACAGTGCATGCTAATGAATTACAGCGATTTACTTCAGCTTTACTTCATCACCACAGCCGCATGTCAGAACAATTATAAAAGACGCTTCAATCCCGGTTTGTGGACGTTAAATCAGGTTTATTTTGTACATTAACATAACAGATATCCATACAGCAGTGGAGATTAACCTGTATCCTGTCACATTTGCATGCAAAAACAGTCCAAAGCTAAACTCGTGCGCTTTCTGTGTGTGTGCATTTACAGACACATTCTAGAGACACAAAAGACTTATATTAAATCTGGAAAAAGGGGTAACCTAGCTGCCCTTTAATATTGCTAATATCAAATTTCCATTGACTAAAACTAGACTAGGTGACACAGTGGTACTCAGTGGCTAGCACACACCGCAAAAAGGTCGCTAGTTCGAGTGCCAGCTGGGTCAGTTGGCATTTCTGTGTGAAGTTTGCATGTTCTCCATGTGTTGGCGTGGGTTTTCTCCGGGTGCTCCGGTTTCCCCCACAAGTCCAAACACATGCGGTATAGGTGAATTGGGTAATCAAATTTGGCCGTGGTGTATGAGTTTGTAAATGAGTTTGTATGGATGTTTCCCAGTACTGGGTTGCGGCTGGAAGGGCATGCGCTGTATAAAACATATGCTGGAATAGTTGGCGGTTCATTCTGCTGTGGCGACACCTGATAAATAAGGGACTAAGCTGAAGGAAAATGAATGAAATCTAGACTAAAGTGCCGGGACTTTTCGTCGACTAAAACTAGACTGAACATATAATGATTCAAAAGACTAAAACATTACTAAAAGTAAATGTCATTTTAGTCATAACACAAAAACGAAATCTGAATTTGCTGCCAAAGTTAACACTTAAATGCACTTCAAGTATCAGTTTGGCTGGTTACTACAAGGTAGATGGTTAGTCTTCACTGGTAGATAGCGTGTAGTGCAATAGGCCTTACTAACCCTCTTCAACACACATGTAACAGATCAGATATACGCAGTGCAGGGACATCTGTGTGTGTGACCACCAGGACGTGATAGATGAAGATTTACATTTAAAAGGGAAACATAAGGGCGATCATAAGCAAAAGACCCCTGGCCTAAGGTGTTTTATGGAATAGCCCATCTTAAACTGACCAGCTATATGTTTTTCTTTCCCTGATTTATTTATTTTTTTTGCCGCATGTACTCGTGTGCCATCGGAAAACTAGTGTAATGGCGGCACGGCATCTTTTCCAGACTTGGGCAAACTCCGCCTCTCCTTTAACTCTGCCTTAAAGCCCCAGCTGGCCCTCATATCCCTAGGTATTTGGCCGGCCGAAAAAAGAAGCCCGATCAGGCCCCAGAAGTGACAGAGGAAACGCGACTGGCCCTGGCTCACCCTGGCACGCTTGCTTTAGGTGCAATAGTGGAAATATAAAATATATATATATATATATATATATATATATATATATATATATATATATATATATATATATTATATTATAAAACATCGTCGATTAATCATATAATGATTCAAAAGACTAAAACATTACTAAAACTAAATGTTTGTTTAGTCATAACACAAAAACGAAATCTAAATTTGCTGACAAAGTTAACACTTAAGGGCACTTTGTTCTCAGTTTGGCTGGTTACTACAGGGTCGATGCTTAGTCTTCACTGGTAGATAATGTGGAGTGCACTTGGCCTTACTAACCCCCTTCAACACACATGTAACAGATCAGATATACGCAGTGCAGGGACAGGTGTGTGTGTGACCACCAGGACTTGATGGAGTGAAGAATTTCTGTCTTGAACTTGAGCTCAAGCATTGAAATAGCCTCGGGTTCCCCAGGCTGAAGATGACGGAAGGACAGAAGTGACAGGTTAAGCTCTTAAAAGCTTCTTCAGCAGGTGTGAAACGCATTAAGAGACACACACCATTAACACACACACCAGCAGAATGTATTCAGAGCAGACAATATGTTCAGTGTTTCACTAAACAAAACAGCTCTGTAAGGAATAGAAGTACAGTTCATGCTTTTTTATTCCATGGGAAAAAATAGAAACCATCACAGAAGTTTTAATGGTTTTCACTAAGTGAAATTTATGTATAAACAAATTTCGAGAGGATCACGTGCTTATGATTGTAATCATCTGTTTCAGCATCAGCTCATGATCGATTATCCAATCAGACGACTCCTAACTCACTATAAATAACCAGAGTTTTCTTATCTCGATATCTTCGTCTTGAAGAACCCACCCACCTCTACTTTCCTTCCTTTTCAGATGGGCGACACGGCGGCCCAGTGATTAGCACTGTTGCCTCACAGCAAGAATGCCGCTGGTTTAAGTCCCTACTAAACCAGACATGGATGGACGGACGGACGGACGGACGGACGGACGGACGGACAGACAGACAGACAGACAGACGGATAGATAGATAGATAGATAGATAGATAGATAGATAGATAGATAGATAGATAGATAGATAGATAGATAGATAGATAGATAGATAGATATGTAGATAGATATGTAGATAGATAGATAGATAGATAGATAGATAGATAGATAGATAGATAGAAAGATCTGTCGCCATCTTGTGGCAGAACGTCAACCGTCACTTTCTTTGGTCTGCTCACACAGGCTGATGGCGGCCGATGCTCTGAATCTGATGCTCTGAAATGATAAATATTTTAAAATAGGCACTATCCTTATAAATAAACGGCATAGTTGCAATCTAAACAAGTACATTCTCGACAAAAAAAGCCTCAAAAGTACATTATGTTGCCCAACAGCTGCAATATTTGTCAAACTGTAGAGTGTCCTCTGCTTGTTGCTGTATGCGGGCAGAGTAATACACAAGGGTGAAGAGGCGGTTTGAGTGCAGAATATCTCATGGCTATCAGCCAATCAGATTCAAGAACCAGACAGAACTGTTGTATAAAGTGATATGCATCAATCACACACATACATTCATTATAAAAAAGCTTGAGTCCAATAGTGTGATACTACAGTCAGCCACTTGAAAAACTTGATTGAAACGCACCAAATTAACATTTGGGATTTTGTTCAAACTTTAAAAAGATTTGCTTCACGTTAGTATGGAAACCCGGCCACTGAAAATCTACTTCTGCCCTCTTCTACTCCTAAATAAGCTCCACAAACACATATACCTTCACTGAAATGCTGTCAGTCCTGTGCGCCCTCATTTCCTGAAACCGAAAGGTCCCAAAATGGCTGACTGAACTGTAAACAAGATCAGTATCACACAACACACACACCCACATAAATCCACATCCCAAAACAAGACAAAACGGGGCTCTCTGAAACTCACAGACTGAGAATAAGGGCCTAGAGTAGGACTGTGTAACAATGCCTAAAATACACAGGCAGTTAGTGGGGCCCTGGGGCATTCCTAAACACACAGCTATGAAGCACATACACCCTTTTAGACTTTTAGGCTGCTGCTGTTGTTGCTGGGTGCTGCTGAGGAAGGTTGGACCATTTTGGTTCGAGTGCATTCTTTTCTCCCCAGACAGGAAACAGCCATTTGTCATTGCCCCAAATAACAGTGTTTACTTCCTGTTACCATCGGAGTTTTTTTTTTTTTTCTGAAGCACAATTGGAGAGAAATTGGCTGAGAAGATGGAAGTACAGAAACTGGAAATCACATGATCTGGGAATTTTTGGAGGGGATTTGTTATGTTGGCTTAACTGCAGAATGAAGAAAGAAAACACATTATAGATATATGGCAAGATTAACAAGTGTACGGTAGGCTCTGGATGTGTTGTGCAAGAGCTTATAATGGTGATTTCCAAGTGAAACAACTCCAGCTGAGTGGTGTGGATTCTTGAGTATGCGAGGAAGGTTAGAAACAAGGACAGGCAGATGAGTTTTCTTTGCATCTCTATACTCTGTTCTGACTGTGGATCTTGTAAAAGCACATTTATCATACTATGAAACTGGACAGGCACATGGTGGCTTAAACTCAACTGGTGTTCAGCCAAACCAAAAACAAATATTCTGCCAAAGTAGACATTGATAAATGCTGCGCTCCCACAAGGAGATTTTCCCATTCCATCACAGGCTTTCTATATTTGTATAATAGTAGAAGGTTTTTATGCCCTAAATATCTAAAATAATTTTTTTGGTATTCTCTTGACAATAAAAATGTCATGAGAAACCAAACGTAGTGATTAGGGATGGGTATCATTAAGGTTTTAATGGTATAACTACTTTTATCGATACCACTTATCGGTTCGGTACTTTAAGGGTTCCTTTATCTGTACTTTTTGTATGTTTTTTTCATAACAAAATTACAAAAACAAACAAATTGAACAGAATTATTAACACTTTGTTTAATTATTATGTTTTTAATGTAAAATAAAATGAAACCAATAATTGTAAAACAAATAAATATTTATTTTCCCTGTAAAAGAATGTACAATAGTTTGAAGGAAAATTACTTTTATCCATTCTTCTGGAGAAAAATCAACATGTTCGACTTTTCTGGCAGAAGTCAGGACCTTTCTTGGTTTATTGTGCTCCCTGCAGTTAAAAATACCCTTTTTTTTAGTTGCAAAATGCAGTGTAATGAGATAATGTTTATGATTTTTCATTAACGCATTCACATAAATGAGTTAACAGTGTTTTGGGAGTTAACAGTGTTTTTAATTCAGTTTTGGAGCATCTTGCAATGTAAAAATAAGCAGTTTTTTTTTTATAATTTCTTAAGAAGCATAGTTTACTATTAGGCTATTCATAGGCTATATTTGTAAATACAGCTGATGTAAAAGCATTTTTAATGTTTAAAGGGCCACGAAACCCCCTGTCTCAGCAGCACAGCAAAAAAATCAGTGTACATTTAACTCAATTTGAATTCAACTTAACATTCCTTGGGTGTACATATGACTCCCTCCATTTTGGAGTTAAAATAACACTTTCTAAAGTGTGAAATTTGTACATCACTCTCAAAGTTCATTTTAACACAGTAAGAGTTTATTTTTACTTCGAACTCGAGTGTGTTACCCTTCAAAGTGTTAATATATTACCTTTTTTCTTATATTATCAATTGGTGTGTGTGACAGATGACAGTGATCAAATATGTTGAAAAAAGTTTTAATTTATTAAATGTTCATTCATTTTTTCAGAAATAATTTCAATACATTCAACTCTGCATTTTAAAATGCAACAAGACATGTTTCAAGTTTAAGTAAAACACTGCTTTGATCACTGTTTGTCTGAAATAACCGGACTTCTCATCACTAGTGGGAAATACACTACATATTGGGTTAAAAGTTTAACACTGAAAACAAAAACTCTTAAATATACACTCTTTCACACTGGTGGATTAAAATGTACTTCCGTTTTAACACTGAACAACACCAAAAAAAAAAATCACACTGTATATTTAACACTGGAATCTTTGCTGTGGGTGTTTTCACACCTCTAGTTTAAAAAAAGTCAGGAAAGTGGGCGTGTCCAGCTCTGGGAGTGTGGGAGTGTCGGGGGAGGGAAAAAGGGAAGGACTTGCAAAGAAGATCGTTTCCATTTGGGCACGCGCTGATTTTACAGGCAAAACTAACACACAGACGCAGTAAGTTTGATACCGCATGCCGAATGGGAGAAAAAAACCCTCAGCATTTCTCTGTAACTTATGTACTCGGTAGGTAGCGTTAGAAAGCCGTGTGTGTATAGACTATCCTGTCACAAAATGCAGCGAAAATCCTGCACGACGGGAATAGTTTGTGTTAACATGTTTACACTCGGAGAGCAGCATTTACAGCGGATCTTTCAGTCTATAATATTGTACTGTAATATTGCAGTGATATTAACATACTGTAAACTTAGTAACTAAATCATTTTGACTATGTCTGTAAAAACTGAAAAAGCACTGCTGACGATACAAACTAACTTAGCAATCTGGGTTAAACAAAGAGCAATGATCACACATGCTTACCAAATCTGTAGACAGACAATCACACTGGAGCTGTGTCTTTTTATTAAAAGGAGACGAGCGGCAAATCCAGATTTCACCATTTCCAGATGCGAAAAGCTCTCGGGTAAAAATGTTCCTTACAAACGCGTTTCTGTCGCGTGCACTGTAATCCACACGTGAGTCCAGCAGCTCTCTCATAGAGGGAAAATGAAAACAAAACCTTCGTTGCAACACCGACGACCCGTGTCTCCAAATTCTTGTTCTTTCACTTGTTTTGGCAACACAACGTGGCGTCTCTCTGCCGTCTGAACACTGTAAATAGGTAAACAGTCTCCGGAGCTATCATGCATATTAATGAAGTTTCGCATCATACACAATAGAGCGCGCTGATTGGTTTGAAGCACGTCTTTGTCATGAATTAATGCTGCACACTCAGATACGTCACAATGTTCTCGAAAGGACAGACAGCCACTCTCCAGGCTGGATTTACACTTATGTATCTCATGGCCGTGACGCAGCTTCAAAAATTCGTTTCAAACCGGAAGAACGAATTTGCTCAAAATAACGCAAAAACAACCAATTTTCACTTTTTAGTGCAATATATGTGTCCTAATAGTGTTTATAGCAGCGTGGGACACAGATATGACTGTCAACAGCTCAAAACATGTGTTTTGGTGTTTCGTGACCCTTTAAGATTTATTTAGGCGCGAGCACAGCCGAGAACTGTGAAGGCTTTTATACTTGACGCGCTCACCGGAAACACAAGCATTCCTCTTGTGAGATTGCCAACTGTGCAGACGAATATCAAATATTACAAATTAGAAAAGGTTGGTCAGTTAAATCATGCTACTGTAAGTAATGTTTATTCAGCAATAATTCTCCAGTACCGATAGCAGATCCGTTAACGTCTTTTATACAAATGTTTTTGGCTGCTTGCACCACTCACTCGCTTAATGTCAGGTGACTCAACTTCAACTGCAGCTCGTGCTGTATTGAACAGACGCACGTCACTTCATAACTATAGCGGCCGCTTTTCGACTGAACTAAATTTATTTTTGATGCCTTGGTCACACTATTTGATCACACTATTTCACACCAATTGAATAACCCTGATGTACAGTGTTGTACTTGTGCTGCAGAGTGCTCGGGTTTGAGTCTGGTGAAGCACGGCTCCAGATAAGAAATAAAAGCTATGCAAAATCAAGGTCAAACTATGCGGTCACTTGTGTGTGCACTTGTCTGTTATGTCTGCTTCAGAAAAGACTATTGGCTGGGTTCAGGTCAGTGGTTCACTGGTGATTAGTTCAACCATCTTCTCCTGTACGTGTACAAGAAGGAGGTAAGAAGGACCAGTATCTGAAATGTACAACAAAATTTGCCCAAAGTAACGTATTTCAGATTCACAAAAATGCAAATAGACAGAACTTTCTAGTGTATTTCTCATCTGTAACCCACAATGAAATGAACCCGAAGCAATGTATTTTACGTTTCGCCACTATGGAGGCTGGGCGTGCATTATCAGTTAACATAATGTTTAGTAGTTTTTGGATGAACCAGCTACAAAACAATGCATTGAGAAATCAATGTGCACTGGAGACCAGTTCTCCTTGTCTAAAATTAAGCTACTAGGATGTCAGTCTGATGGCAGTAGAGTGAAATCAAACGGTAGAAACATCTGAAGCTGACAGCCCACACACACACACACACACATCACTGCACTTCAGTGTTTCCTTCATTATCCCTGAACTCTAACCTCACATCCCACTCTCCTCTTTAGGCAGGCATCAGACTGTTACTGACCTGTGAGGGTCATCTCCTCTCTGTGACCTCTGACCTCTGTGCTGATATCAGTGAAGCCAGTGTGAGTCCAGCTTTGACCCTCCATCCTGACCTGCTGCAGGTAAAGGACAGGTATATCACTGAAGACCATATGTAGAGGAACACACACACACACAGACTTGTTTCTATATCCTCTCATAGATGTAATGATGTTTCTACTATACAATCTGTGTATTCTCTCCCCTAACCCTACCCCTAAACCAAACCCTCACAGGAGACAATCTGCACTTTTGCGTCTTCAAAATACTCCGTTCTGTCTGATTTATATGCATGTCCCCACCGAGATATAAAAACAAGTACACACACTCGTTAGTTTTGTGTGTGTGTATTGTGACACATTCCATAAGCATAATGGTTGTCCTACAGCACAAACTGTATTTTCAACGCAATCTCACGGCAATTCGTAACTTTTTGATTTAGTGGCTAATTCGTATGAATTCGTACGATCTAATTCGTACAAATTAGTACGATTTGCTCATCACCCAATGACGGTTGGGGTTAGGGGTGGGGTTAGGTGCCATGCCTCCTTTTTAAAATCGTACATTTTCGTATGACTCAACTCGTACGAACTTGTACGAATTAGCCACTAAACTGACAAAACGTAAAATACTTACGTTTCCTCGTGAGATCAGGCTGGTATTTTATATCACCCTACCCCAGGACTATTCAATTGGCGGCCAGCAGGCCGAACCCGGCCCCCGAGGCAATTTGTTCCGACCCTTGAAATTCTGTGACCAAGACATCAAAAATAAATTTAGTTCAGTCAAAAAACGGCCGCTATAGTTATGAAGTGACGTGCGTCTGTTCAATACAGCACGAGCTGCAGTTAAAGGCTGCGCAGAGCGTGAGTCACCTGATATTAAGCGAGTGAGTGGCGCGAGCAGTCGAAAACATTTGGATATGTTTGTAGAAAAGGCCTTTTGTACAATGCACTGATATTGTTAATAGGGATGCAACGATTAGCCGATTTCACTATTAACCGCACTTTAATTCAATACTGTTCATTTAATCGTAAAGGCTTCTCAAAGCCGCGTTTCTGTTTCACGGAAAAACACTGCTGCAGCTGAACAAAGCTATGCCAATACACACACGTTGGATTAACTATAGCAGCAGGCCGTTCTTCTTTTTCGCACTTTTGCATCTTTTCAGCACGCAAGTTCATTATTTCCAATAGAGACGTGAGCATATTGGTAGCGGTGCGCGCGTGGGTTGCAAGCGTGCCGACGCACTCGCACCCTCCAGGTGCACATAGTAGAAACTATCTCACGCCATAGCGGTGAGAGCTGTGCGTGGCTTTCAGTGCAATGTAAACAAAAGATATGTAAGACAAATTATTACATTCATTCATTCATTCATTTTCTTTTCGGCTTAGTCCCTTTATTAACCTGGGGTCGCCACAGCGGAATGAACCGCCAACTTATCCAGCACATGTTTTACGCAGCGCATGCCCTTCCAGCTGCAACCCATCCCTGGGAAACATCCACACACACTCATTCACACTCATACACTACGGACAATTTAGCCTACCCAATTCACCTGTACTGCATGTCTTTGGACTGTGGGGAAACCGGAGCACCAGGAGGAAACGCAGGGAGAACATGCAAACTACACACAGGAACGCCAACTGCAAATTATTACAAATTATTAAAATGATTATGTATGTATGAACAGTTCACTTAAATTCTTAGCTAATATAGCTTAAATTTACATTAGACAAATACGATTTTTTATTTATTCTTATTTTTTTTATTTATTCATTGTTATTTTCATTGTAAAATT
This sequence comes from Danio kyathit, assembly GCA_903798195.1. Taxonomy (NCBI): domain Eukaryota; kingdom Metazoa; phylum Chordata; class Actinopteri; order Cypriniformes; family Danionidae; genus Danio; species Danio kyathit. Next base: position 11,832 of record CAIGQS010000439.1, on the reverse strand, counting down.
ATCACTTATGTTTAAATCAAAGACTTTCTCATTTATTTTTGAGTCCAAAAAGAGAACTATTGGACTATTGTTTGTTTTTTATTCATATTTCGTGCTGTATTTGGTTACTGAGCAGCAATAAACAACACTTTAAAATAGAAGCAGTTTTCTTGTGCTTTTCTAAACTAGTCGTGTTTTGAATTTAATAAATGCATAATAATCATGATAACCGTGAAACCATGATTATTCTTCAGAGCATAATCGTACAACCAAAATCTGTAATCTTACGCAGTTTAAAACACAACATATGAATGTGTGTGAATGTAGAAGAAGCCTACTTCAGCAATGCACTGCTTTTGTTGTGCTGTGAAATACAACATTTGAATGTGTTTTAAAAACAGCCACAGTGTACAATGCAGTAGTTATGTAATTTCAAAATACAATATATTAATGTTTTAATAGAAAAAACCAACGTGGGTGTCTTAAGGAGCAAAAATACAACATATGGGCTCTTATATGATGTTGTGTCATCACTTATATTGCAAGTCACATCTCTCTGGCTCCTCATTTGGGATGCTTTTAATGAACTGGCCCCCATGACAAACTAATTGAATAGCCCTGCCCTAACCCAATCCCTATATCCAACTCTCATGGAAACTTTATGCAGATTTACTTCCTTCAAAAATTCACTATGACTTATATCAAGATTGTTAACATATGATTGTAAAACCTGTCATACCCATATAATTATGCAAATTTGGGTCCTCATATGTCACAAAAACCCAAACACACATACTCAAGGCCAAACACGTCAGGACTGAGAGAAAATAGACACTAAACTAAACATCAGTAAACATCATCCAGCCTCAAGAAGCGAAGCGTTCAGTCTGTTTTTAGCTCAGGATCATCTACGGAGAAAGTCAGTGAACATTATCAAAACACTCTCACTGTGAAAACACACAACTCAACAGGAGGAAAATATGGAAGTGTGGAAGAATGGCTAGCTTAGACAAGGACACACACACACACACACACACACACACACAAACGCACACAGGAAATCATGCACACATATCCAGAATATAACAAAGGCAAACAGGCCCTGGCCCGCTGGCCCCGGATACAGTCAGAAGACCCACACCTGTGTGTACATCAGGAAGGGAACACACACACACATACATTATACTGTACACATGACACACACACGCATACTGTATGCACGCACACACACATATAGTACACAAACATATATATTTTGTATACACACACATAACTCATTTCTAATAACTGATTTATTTTATCTTTGCCATGATGACAGTAAATAATATTTGACTAGATATTTTTCAAGACACTTCTATACAGCTTAAAGTGACATTTAAAGGCTTAACTAGGTTAATTAGGTTAACTAGGCAGGGTCAGGGTAATTAGGCACGTTTGTGTTTAATGATGGTTTGTTCTGTAGACTATCGAGAAAACAAATAGCCTAAAGGGGCTAATAATATTGACCTTAAAATGGTGTTGAAAAAATTAAAAACTGCTTTTATTCTTGCCGAAATAAAACAAATAAGACTTTCTCCAGAGGAAAAAATATTATCAGACATACTGTGAAAATTTCCTTCAAAAAATCAAAGGGGGGCTAATAATTCTGACTATATTCTATATTTATATACACTACCTGACAAAAGTCTTGTCGCCTATCCAAGTTTTACGAACAACAAATAATAACTTGACTTCTAGTTGATCATTTGGTATCAGAAGTGGTTTATATGAAAGGTAAAGGCCTCTAGATGACGCTTATTTCACTAAAATAAAATATGATCATGCCTTGATTTTTAATGATTTAATTAGGACAGTAAGGTCTGACTTTGCTTAGACAAAAGTCTCATCACTGAACAGAAATAATGTCCAGTATAGAATATAAAGTCATGCTGCAGTGGAAACAGAATGAATATTGTGTCTGACTCCATCATGAGCTTGGAGGACTGCATCCATACATCTCTGCAATGACTCAAATCACTGATTAATAAAGTCAACTGGAATGGCAAAGAAAGCGTTCCTGCAGGACTCCCAGAGTTCATCAAGACTCTTTGGATTCATCTTTAATGCCTCCTCCTTCATCTTACCCCAGACATGCTCAATATTGTTCATGTCTGGTGACTGGGCTGGCCAATCCTGGAGCACCTTGACCTTCTTTGCTTTCGGGAACTTGATGTGGAGGCTGAAGTATGAGGAGCGCTATCCTGCTGGAGAATCTGCCCTCTCCTGTGGTTTGTAATGTAATGGGCAGCACAAATGTCTTGATACCTCAGGCTGTTGATGTTGATCATCCACTCTGCAGATCTCTCACACGCCCCCATACTGAATGAAACCCCAAACCATGATTTTCCTTCACCAAACTTGACTGATGTCTGTGAGAATCTTGGGTTCATGCTGGTTCCAGTAGGTCTTCTGCAGTATCTGTGATGATTGGGATGCAGCTCAACAGATGATTCATCACAGAAATCCACCTTCTGCCACTTTTCCAAATGATCAACTAGAAGTCAAGTTATTATTTGTTGCTCTTACAACTGAGATCCACAACAAGACTTTTGTCAGGTAGTGTATATTATATGCATTCACACACATACTGTACAAACAAATATATTACGTACACACACATACATTTACTGTACACTCATGCACACATATATACTGCACACACACACACACACACATATATACTTTAGTTTGCATGTTCTCCCCATGTTTGCATGGGTTTCCTCCAGGTGCTCCGGTTTCCCCCACAAGTCCAAAAACATGTGGTATAGGTGAATTGGGTAAGCTAAGCTTGTCCGTAGTGTATGTTTGTATGGATGTTTCCCAGTGATGTGTTGCAGCTGGAAGGGCATCCGCTGCATAGAGACCCTCCTCCACCCCAGCTCCACATGTGTTTAGATCTGGTTCAGGGTTACATACATATTATGTTTGCAGCAGCAGTGTGTCAGGTTTGCACGATTGGTCTTGGTGGAATAGATCTGCTATGCTGCTGCTGCTTTAATTGTTACGACAGAGAAAGTACAGAGACTTGCTACTGCCAGTATATTCTCAGTCTGCATGTCCGTGAATGTACTTGAAATAGCAAATCTCTGTACTTTCTCGGTCATAGCAATTAAAGCAGCAGCATAGCAGATCTATTCCACCAAGACCAAACCCATCAACTGCCATATACATATTCATTACCAATGCTAAATCTCAGAGAGTTGTCATGACAGAATACTACGATCTTTTTGTCTCTGCATTTCTTATTATCAACACAAAGTGATCGCAAATAATCCAGAATGAATGAGGCTTTTGACACACCGATTTGTCCATATTGCTGAGTTGTTACCGTATGGCACCTTGTAGAAAAACACTCATCCTGTCCTGCTGAATGACTTTTCCCTGAGAGAGTAGAGGAAGTGAACTGACACACACACACACATCCTCTTAAATGGTTCAAGTTTGAAACCCTCACATATTTAGCTCTAGTCTGTTACACATAGACACCCAATATTAAGTGCACTGCCAAAACGTGCAGAAAACTGAGACAGTATGACTCTCGTTCCTCAAACACAAGCACAATGAACTTCAGTGTAAGTAGTTTGTCTGAGAATGTGTACAAATGACAAATTATCAGTGGTGGAAAACAATACTCCATAAAAACACCATTACTTGCCAAAAATGTAGTGCACGTGGAGTAAAAGTATCTGTTGTAAATAAAGTATGATCAAAAAGCAGCCCATCGAAAAGTATGTGTGTGTCCGTGTGTGTACTGCGTTAAAAACAGTCACAGGAAAAACAAGGAAAGCAGCTGTGGATCAATCAAGGCTGGCGTCTGTCCTTACCTCATTAGTCTGATTTCACTCATGCACAAACGGCACATCCTGTTGTGTTCGTCTGTTAGTGGTGGACGTTGTATCTTCATAGTTATTTATGGTGATCAAAGAGCTGTGTGTTTAGTACAATGATAAATAAGGACGTACAAGCTGATGAAGAGCAACATTCATAAAAAAAAAAAACAATGTGCTGAGATTTAAGTCATCTATTACTATGAATTATAGTTTCATCTGCTAAAAAAAATCATACACTATGTTCGTTCATTCATTCATGTTCTTTTCGGCTAAGTCCCTTTATTAATCTGGGGTCGCCACAGCGGAATGAACCGCCAACTTATCCAGCATACAGTTGCAATCAGAATTATTAAACCCCCTGAATTATTAGCCCCTCTGTTTATTTTTTCCCCAATTTCTGTTTAAGAGAGAAGATTTTCTCAACACATTTCTAATCATAATAGTTTTAATAACTCATCTCTAATAACTGATTTATTTTATCTTTGCCATGATGACAGTACATGATATTTTACTAGATATTCTTCAGGACACTTCTATACAGTTTGAAGTGACATTTAAAGGCTTAACTAGGTTAATTTGGTTAACTAGGCAGGTTAGGGTAATTAGGCAAGTTATTGTATAACGATGGTTTGTTTTGTAGACTATCGAAAAAAAATATAGCTTAAAGGGGCTAATAATATTGACCTTAAAATGGTTTTAAAAATTAAAAACTGCTTTTATTCTAGCCGAAATAAAACAAATAAGACTTTCTCCAGAAGAAAAAATATTATCAGACATACTGTGAAAATTTCCTTGCTCTGTTAAACATCATTTGGGAAATATTTAAAAAAGAACAAAAAATTTAAAGGGGGTTTAATAATTCTGATTGCAACTGTATGTTTTACGCTGCTGTAACCAGGGATGTGACACTGACAACAGGGTGCGGATCCAAATGCAGGTTTATTGGCAAGGTTAGGTAAGCAGTGGTCAATACAGGGGCAAACAGATGTATACGGGCAATCCAGAGTCGTAGTCAAAATAGCAGGCAAATGGTCAGAGGCAGGCAGCAGACAGCAATACACAGATAACCAAGGCGAGGATCAAAACATAGGAAAACAAACCAGGAAACCGCGTTGTAATGCCACTTAAACAGATAACAAGGCTCGGCAACTGGGGTGAGTATATGTGGTGTTTAAATAGAGTGTGTAATCAGTCTTTGACAATCCTCCGGTGGTGTGTGTGCAATCAGTCGAGATGAGGAACATGTGTGTGTGAGCGGAGTGCATGTATGGAGATGTAGTCCATTATATGGTGGATTTGTAGTCCATAAGTCAACTGTGTGTTTACCAGTGATCTGCACAGGCTGGATCGCTGGTGATCGTGACAGCAGCGGATGCCCTTCCAGCCGCAACCCATCACTAGGAAACACCCATACACTCTTCATCACACACATACTCTATGAACAATTTAGCTTACCCAATCACCTGTAGCGCATGTCTTTGGAGTGTGGGGAAACCGGAGCACCCTGAAGAAACCCACGCGAACATGGGGAGAACATGCCAACCACACACAGAAATGCCAACTGACCCAGTCGAGGCTTGAACCTTCTTGCTTTGAGGCGATTGTGCCCACCATGATGCCCCACTACACCAACTACACAAGATTCAAGTTTTAAAAAGGAAAATCATAAAACCCTCCCTTTTTTTTGAGTGTGATGCTAATGGTCTAATCCGATTCAATGATTTATGCTAAGCTAAGCTAAAAGTTCTACCACCAGACCCAGAGATTGGCTGAATGAACTCAAAAATAGTTAAAAACTGTTCAGCTCTAAATATTTTTTTTTAAGTGAGGTGTTCTTTAAAGCTAAATGCGTATCAGTGTACACAGTGCCTTTGGCTAATGTTGCGAACACTGTGGCAGCGCATTGTGAAGCTCCCTTGAATCTGAGCTGAAGAGAGAGAGAAAGAGGAAGTGGGTTTGTGTTTTAGAAACAAAAGATGAAGGCTCATTTCTCTTTGTCTGTGTTTCTGATGAAGCGTGACCTCTGTGAGAGGGACAGGTGAAAGGTCATGACCTCTGCCCGCTGCTTGAGGGAGTGGAAGAGGGTCACAGGTGAACCTGCAGGGCCAAACACAATGAGCACGCACTTCTCACATGAACCGCTCAAAAAAACACACACAAACACAAGCCAATCACCACTGCAGAGGCTCAAATGACAACCAATCGCAAGACTTCAAGCGTCAGCAGCCCATGTGGAGAGCCTCGGAAAAGCCTTTTTGTCTGTTCTTTTGATTCTAACATGGGGTGTAAGGGTGCACATATTTGTACCAACGGGTTTTCCACAATTAGCCTTTCTAGGTCTGGTTTCACAAACATGACTTAACTTAAGCCAGGACTAGTGCTTAGTTAAATTATGATATTTAAGCTGCGTTTATATATAAAAAACATGCTTGTGTGCATCTTGAAACAAAACAAACTTTATACTTGTGTGCAACTTGAGATGACAAAACAATGGCAGTGACAGACTTTAATATTTCTGTAAGTAATATTGAGTTAAGACAGCTCAGACATGTAATTTAGTCTAGGACCAGCCTTAAACCTGGGCTTAGTGTTATCTTCATTTTAATAAACGTATATTGATTCTAAAATCCCAAGATAGATTTATTCCAGGGGCGTAGATTTAGGGTGGACGGCGGGGTCGCGTCCCCATCACTGTCCACCGACCATTGAAATGTCCCCACCAATAATTTAATCCACTTTTTACAAAAATCGCGCTGTCAGGGTTCAATCACGTTCTCTCCTTGAGTCCTCCCGCCCCCAAAACACAATACATCAAATAATCATTGGGAACGTTCTTACTGTAGTATAGGAGATCTGCTTCATTGTTGTCTGTCACTGTGCTGTTTATCTACCTGAAGGCTACACGCATCAGAGCAATACTGAGAGATCTCTGTGGCTCTGACACACATGTGTGTCCCCCCCCCCCCCCCCCCCCCCCCTCGCAGGGGCCCCAAGTGTGCACGGGCACCTGAACCTGTGCCCATAATGCCCATTGATTAATCCGGCCCTGCACCCAGCAGTCAAAAGCTGCTGGCGCACCAAATACCGCCGCCGCAGCGGTATGAACGGTGGCAAAGGGAACCAATTGAAGTAGTGACATCTGTACAATGCCATAAAAAGCTCAAATTTCCCAGATTCAGAAAGGTCTAATAAATAAGCTGATGAGTGTTTCAAGCTGAAACGTTACAAACACATTCTGGAGACACAAAAGACTTTACTTAAAAGCTCAACAGAGGCTGTACTTTCTTCGTCAGCTTAGGAACATTGAATCAATCATCTGCACATCAATAACTGTCTGGTTTAGCTCAGCTACTAAATCCGACCTCCAAAGAGTACATCGAATAGTTCGGACTGCTGAGCGAATCATTGGTACAACCCTCCCTACTCTCCAAGAACTGTACTTATCCAGAGCGAGCAGAAGGGCTGCCAAAATCACTCTGGACTCCTCACACCCAGCACACTGCCTGTTTGAACTTTTAGCTTCTGGTCGACGCTACAGAGCACTGCGCACCAGAACACAGACACAGACACAGTTTCTTCCCTCAGGCAATCCATCTCATGAACACTTGATGATAGTAATTGTGGAACCAACATCACTACCTGCTATACACTTTTTATACACACATACGCTTATTTAACAACACACTTTACATGCCAATTTGCACATAACAGCTGCACATATTGTGTTGTATATAGTAAGATAGCTGTACATACACTTGTCAATTTGTATATTTGCATTCACTACTTTTTAAAATATATTTATTATCTGTTTTTTAGTCCTGTCTGTAATTCTGTTGCACTGTAGAAGCTCTGTAACCAAAACAAATTCCTCGTATGTGTGAACATACCTGGCAATAAAGCTCTTTCTGATTCTGATTTAATTGTAAAATAGGAGTAAAATGGGTGCCCTTTATGTGCAGCTCTCTTTATACACTGTATATAATGCTGGGTTTCACACAATTCCCTCACGTTGTCCCTTCACAAATCGCTTAAGTTAACTATTTTTACAAATTTAAGTGGATTGAATATAAAGCAAAAAACTTAAGAATTGTGTTGTTTCAACTCATTTTAAATGAGTAGTTTACAAGCAGCAAAAGTCATTTTTTGAGCTGCGCTGAGCTGTGTTCATGTCATCTGCGAGCGCTGTTGAATCTGCACACTGAATCTGAATCTGTGGTGTCTGTTGGCTATGTGAGAGGTGTCTAGACAAGACCTTTTGATTACAGGCCTTTCACATCCTCAGCCGTCCTGCAGAGCTTTCCCTTTGCACAATCACACACTCAGCACGTCACTTCTATATAAAGCATAATAGAGCTTATGTAACATACAAGAAAGTGTTTCTACATACAGTGTGTACCCGCTGAGACAGAAAACAGAAAACATTTTATTATTAACCTTTATTTTAGTGTAAAACGGACTACTGGCACACTTCATATTGATTATATTGAAGGGAGAACAGGATTCTTAGAGAAAGTTGTGTCCTTTTACAGGTACCCTAAGCGGTTTTGAAAGGATCCTTTAAAAATTCCAGTTCAGAAAAACAAGCTGCTGTCTTTTACATATCAAGATGTAAATTCACTACAGTTTTCAGCCTAAATAAATGTACATAAACAACTTTTAGTCCTTTTTTATATCCCTTTAAATGTACTCACTGAGTGCTGTTATAATAATGATAATTAATAATAGTAGTATATTTTATTTATTTAAATAGTTCCCTTTAAACATTACAAGGTTTACTCAAAAGGTCAGTTCTGTCATCATTTGCTCATCCTCTGCTTCTTCCAAACACTTTCTTTCTTCTGTAGAGCACAAAGGAAGATATACTGAAGAATGCTGGAAAAAACAGCCCATGACTTCCATACTACTTTTTGTTTGTACTATAAAACATCACTAACATCTTTTTTTTCAGCATTCTTCAGTGTGTCTTTCTGTGTGTTCAACAGACTTAGGAGTTTGCATGTTCTTCCCGAGTTGGTGTGGGTTTCCTCCGGGTGCTCCGGTTTCCCCCACAGTCCAAACACATGCGCTGTAGATGAATTGATGAACTAAATTGGCCGTAGGAGAGCTTATATTATTTATCAACATCGTAAGTGCTAACCAAAGTGAGAACAATTTAAGCAAATAAGTTTGGGTCCCGCAGTAGGTAGTGCTGTTGCCTCACAGCAAGAATGTCGCTGGGTCGCAGGTTCGAACCTCGGCTGGGCTGGGTCAGTTGGCGTTTCTGTGTGGAGTTTGCATGTTCTCCCTGCGTTCGCGTGGGTTTCCTCCGGGTGCTCCGGTTTCCCCCGCAGTCCAAAGACATGCAGTACAGGTGAATTGGGTAAGCTAAAATTGTCCGTAGTGTATGAGTGTGAATGTGTGTGTGGAAGTTCCCAGAGATGGGTTGCGGCTGGAAGGGCATCCGCTGCGTAAAATCGTGCTGGATAAGTTGGTGGTTCATTCCACTGTGGCGACCCCGCAAGGGACAAAGCCGACAAGAAAATGAATGAATGAAGTTTGGGTCCAAAAACAGAGCCTTGAGGCACCTCACAGCTAATGGAACTGAACTAGATGAAATTTCTTATTTCGCTATAGGGGAGTTTAATAAACTAAATTTGCCATAATGTATGTGTGCAAATGTGATAGTGTCTGGGTGTTTACAGCACTGGGTTGCAGCTGAAAGAGCATTCACTGTGTAAAACATATGCTGGATAATTTGGCGGTTCATTCCGCGGTGGCAACCCTGATGAATAAAGGGACTAAGCCGAAGGAAAATTAATGAATGGATGAAAAGTTAGGCGATGCAGTGACGCAGTAGGTAGTGCTGTCACCTCACAACAAGAAGGTCGCTGATTTGAGCCTCGGCTAGGTCAGTTGGCGTTTCTGTGTGGAGTTTGCATGTTCTCCCTGCGTTCGCGTGGGTTTCCTCCGGGTGCTCCGGTTTCCCCCACAGTCCAAAGACATGCAGTACAGGTGAATTAAGCAGGCTAAATTGTCTGTAGTGTATGAGTGTGAATGAGTGTGTATGGATGCTTCCCAGAGATGGGTTGCGGCTGGAAGGGCATCCGCTGCGTAAAACAAATGCTGGATAAGTTGGTGGTTCATTCCGCTATGGCAACCCCAGAATAATAAAGGGACTAAGCCGAAAAGAAAATGAATGAATGAATGAAAAGTTTATTGAGGTTTTATTAAGTTCCTTTTTTATTTGGACGCCGTTCTTTTACGCATTACTACAAAAATGTAATGCTGGAAGCTTTATTTTAGATATGCTTTCACATATGAAGACATGCAAAATAGTTCATCTTCAGATTCCTGCCATGGCTCTGAGTGTTGGAGTCAGCAGCTGATGTGTTCTGGTGTGTCTCCTGTGTGGTTGTCGGGTTCATCTTCTGCTCTGGTCTTCAGCCGCTGATGAAAAAGTGGTCTTTGACAGGCCTTGAAAAGCAGCTATTGAGCGGGACTGGGCCTCTGCCAGGCTCTGTGGGCAGACTGCAGGACTACACACTAATACATGAGGAGGGAAATCCACCCAGATCTGAGCACTTTCTATCGCTTTGGTTTTTAAATCACTTCCAGAAATTCAGAAGCCTTTTCTTTTTTGGAAGTTTTAGTGTTTGTCTATACCCAATACTCTACGATAGTATGAACCCTTTTGTCCTCAATAACAGCTGGATTTTTGCATTATCTGAGGAAAATTATAGTGGTGCTCATGTGTTAAAATCTTGCCACTATGATGATAAGCTGGTTTGGTGGTTACCTGGGAATTGTTATACAGTTGATAAGGAGTTTAGACAGATAGATAGACAGACAGACAGACAGACAGACAGACAGACAGACAGACAGACAGACAGACAGACAGACAGACAGACAGACAGACAGACAGACAGACAGACAGACAGATAGATAGATAGATAGATAGATAGATAGATAGATAGATAGATAGATAGACAAACAAATAGATGGACAGACAGAGAGTCAGATGGACGGCTAGACAGACAGACAGATGGGACCAACACACAGGTATACAGGCGGACAGAGAGTGATAAGAGACAGACAGACAGACACGACAGACACACACACACACACACACACACACACACACCACACCACACACCCACACACACACACACGGGTAGACCAACAGACATGTGGACAGACTGACAGACTGACAGACAGGCAGATGGACAGACAGATGTACAGAAAGAGGGACAGACGGATGGACAGACAGATAGACAGACGGACTGGTGAACTGACAGACAGATGGACAGTGAGACGGACAGACAGTCAGATGAACCAACACACAGGTGGACAGATGGACAGTAAGACGGACGGACAGATGGGCAGACAAACATGGACCACCACACAGGTAGACAGATGGACAGATAGACAGATGTCTGGACAGAAAGGGATGGATAGAGAGGACAGACAGACACACAGGTAGACAGACAGACAGACACTCATATAGACCAACAGGCAGATAGATTGACAGTCAGATGGACAGATAGACAAGGCGTACAGATAGACAGAACAGATGGACAGACAAACAGACGGATGGACAGACAGATGGACCAACACACAGGTGGACAGACAGATGGACTGAAGTATAAATAGACAGAGAGATGGACAGACAGATGGATAAACAGACAGACATATGAACTGACAGACAGGTGGGACAGATGGACTGATAAGACAGGTGGACAGACAGACAAATAGACTGACAGACAGGTGGACAGACCAGACGAACAGACAGACAGGTGGGACAGATTGGACAGAAAGGACATACAGATTGATTGACAGACGAGGATAGACAGACAGACAGATAAACAGACAGACAAAAGGACAGACAGACAGATAAATAGACAGATAGAAGGACAGACGAACTAAGAGACAGATAGATGGACTGATAGGACAGATGGATGGATGTAGGTCACAGCAAGCTGCGCAAATGTCATACAGTGGGTTCACA
>CAIGQS010000438.1:0-32122 GCA_903798195.1 Danio kyathit | reverse complement strand
ATAAATAAATAAATAAATATTGAATGAATGAATAAATGAATGAATGAATAAATAAATAAATGGATAAATAAATATTGAATGAATGAATAAATGAATGAATGAATGAATAAATAAATTTAAAAAATGAAAGATATCATTTGTATTAATAAAATTTCATTTTAAAATAAATGAATGAATAAATGACTTAAATAAATAAATAAACTAAATAAGTAAACAAATAATAAGTTCAATAAATAAATAAATTGATGGATGGATGAATGAATAAATAAATTAATTAATTAATCTACTATGTTAATTTACCACCAACTGTATTAATAATACTGACATAAAGCTGTCAAAACGATTCGCCCTCCTGTGAATTTGCTTTTCTTTTTTCAATATTTCCCAAATGATGTTGAACAGATTCAGGAATTTTTCAGGAGTATTTCCTCTAATATTTTTTCTTCTGGAGAAAGTCTTATTTGCTTCATTTCGGCTTGAATAAAAGCAGTTCTTAATTGTTTAAACCCCATTTTACGGTCAATATTATTAGCCCCCTTAAGCTAGATATATATTAAAGATCTAAAGAACAAACCACACTTGTGGTGGATTCTTTCTCCTCTCGCTTTCTCCAAATATTCTGTCCTGTCACACATCTCATTGTGTTCAGCATCAAACCAACATCAACAAAAGGCTGATGCTGAAAATCTTTGATTCTCTCGGACTCCCTTCCTCTTGCAGGAAACCTGGAGCAATTTGTGCGTCTCTCGGCTCCACCCTCAGGACTCTTTTCCTCTGATCGTGTTTTCTTACGTCTTAAACAATGGACCCTGGATAAAAAAAACAACAACTAAAGAACAACATGCTGTTTTGCTCCACAATAACCTGTTAACGGTCTCGGCGCTCTTCTGTCTTCTTCATTTTATTTCCAGGACACCATGAGTACGGAGAAGAAGAAGGAGCCATGCTGCAGCAAGTTAAAGGTGATTTTTCACTCTTTTGGGTTCTTGATTGATTGCTTTATGATCAAAGATGTAACAGCTGGAGAACGGTTTAATCCCATCATGGAGAATGGCTTTCGGTTGACCCTTAGCTTTAGAGCCGGCGTACTTTTAGAACATGTTAAAGCAGTTTGCTTTTTAGAATAAATCAAATAAAAAATTGTATTAAATTAAATACTAAATTAAATAAAATGAAATGAAAACATAATTTTTTTTTTATTAAACAAAAACATAAAATTTAATATAAAATAAAATATTATATAAATTATTTTAAAATTAATTAATGCATTATAATATAAAATTAAGACAATTTGTGTTTGAAAATAACATAAAAATAACATAACTGAACATCTTTTTATAATAAAATAAAATATAAATGATCTAAAATAAAATGTAGCATTAAAATTATTTGATAAAATATAAAATATAATACAATGAAATATAGTATATAATATAATGAAATATAGTATAAAATGAAGCCAATTTGCATTTAAAAAATGGTTTTTTTACTATTTTTTTTAAAAATAAAATAAATATAAAAGTTATAAAATAAAATATAACATTAAATAAAATTAATTGTGAAGTAAAATATTAAATAAAGTAAAATGAAATGAACTAAAATAATATGGTAAAATTAGAATAAATGAAAAAAAAAAAAAAAAAAAAAAAAATATATATATATATATATATATATATATATATATATATATATATATATATATATATATATATATTAAACAAAACTTACTTAGCATTTGTTTACAATGTGAGAAAAATAACAAAAAATAATAAAACAAAAAATAATAAAATAAACAAAATTTAAAAATAAATTTTTTTAATATAATATAAAAATTAAGCCAATTTGCGTTAAAAATAACATAAAATTATTCAACAGTTTTTATAATAAAATAAAAATGATATAAAATATAACATTAAATACAATTTTATATTTAATGAAATATAAAATATAATAAAATGAACTAAAATAAAATGATGAAATAAATGAAGATAAAATATAATATTAAATTAAACAAAATGTATTCAGCATTATTTGTTTACAATGTGAGGAATTTAATAATATTAAATTAAAAAAATTATAATTAAAATGAAATCTAATATAAAATTAAGCAATTTTTATAATAAAAATAAAAATTTTATAAAATTAAATATTAAATAAAATATAAAATTTAATAAAAGGAAATTAACTAAAATTAAAAAAATAAAATATAAAATAAATGAAGATAAAATATAATATTAAATTAAATAAAACTTAGCATTTTTTGTTTACAATGTGAGAAAAAAATAATAATTAAAATTAAATATAATATAGAATTAAGCCAATTTACATTTAAAAATAACGAAAATATTTAACATTTTTATAATAGAATACAAATTATATAAAATAAAATATAGCATTAAATGAAATTAAATATTAAATAAAATATAAAACTTTATAAAAAGAAATGAACTGAAATGAACTAAAATAAAGAATAAATGAAGACAAAATATAATAGTAAGCATTATTTGTTTACAATGTGAGAAAAATTATAAAAAATAATAAAAAAAATTAAATAATAAAAAAATATATAATAATTTAAGCAAATGTTCGTTTAAAAATAACATAAAAATGTAACATTTTTATAAAAAAAATTAAAATAAAATAATAAAATAAAATATAACATTTTAAAACATAAAATTAAATATTAAAAAAATTAAATTTAATAAAATGAAATTAACTAAAATAAATAAAATAAATTAAGATAAAATTTTATATATATAAAAAAAAATAAAACTTTAAAATATTATTTGTTTACAACGTGAAAAAAATTATAAAATAAAAATAATTAAGATATAAATATAAAATAACAAAAAAACGACTTACATTTTTAAAATAAAACTAAATAATATAAAACAAAACATAACATTAAATAAAATATAATAAAATGAAATAAAATAATAAAATATTAAATAAATTATGATAAAATTAAATGTATTTAGCTTTATTTATTTACAATGTGGGAAAATAATGAAATAAAAACCGAAATAAAAAATAACAATAAAAATGAATTAAGATCAAATTTAATACAAAATTTAATTAAATAAATGTTACTTCACATTATTTGTTTACAACGTAAGAAAAATAAAATAAATAAATAAATAAAACTCAATATTAAAGTAAATAACTTATTTAGCATTATTGGATAAAACTAATAAAATAAATAAAAGAATTAAATTAAATTAAATTAAACTTAGTATTATTTGTTTACAACATGATAAAAATAATTTTAAAAAATGTAGAAATAAAATTGAAAATAAAATATTTAATATTTAATTAACTAAGATAAAATGTAAAAATTTAATTAAATAAAACTCATTTAGCATTATTTGTTTACAACATGATTTATACTTTGTTGTCGAATGTAATGAGATGCAAACTTAAAAAGTTCAACATTTTATTTAAAACGTTTCTTTATCTTTAATTTTAGTCGTTAAATCTGAGATTACGACTCAAATTGCTGTATCATGCATGCCATGCCAGTAGATGGCGATGTAACTTTGACTAAGTCATGAAGTTTCTATTGTAGTTGTCTTGTTTATTTGTGAATTGGTTGCCAATTCCTATGAATACTTGCAATATCATTGTATATTTTGCGCAGAAATTGTAATAAATTCAGTTATTTATTATTTATTCATTCATTTATTTAAACACTAATCCTAACCCTCACACTATTTTTATGAGAATTAGTTAAAATCAAGAGAATATCCAACAAGAGACCATCATAATAAGCATTTTTAGGGTGTGTAGAGACAAAAGTGTGAGCAAATGATTCATTTTGGATGGTTTACAAGTCTTATCCAAAAAATGCAATAAAGCAAAACAAACAAAACATGTCACACCATGGGGATACTCGCATTCCCAAAATCATTTTATCAGGAAATCACTTTTCCCCTTATCACGTTGGAGGAAATGAGTCCCTTTAAAGCGCAATATCTGGACCGGAGTGAGAGATTTAATGGTAGTTGATGATTGGTGTGCTTCCTTAAACCAATCAATGGCACGGCTTCTGACCCACACTACAGCGTTTACTGGTTAATGGTTAACCAGTGGACGGTGAACATACAGCTAACAACTGATAGTAGTACAAATATTGGGAAAATTGTTTTAGATTGTGGCTTAAACAACTGAGTAAAGAGAGAAAATTAAAGGGCCGAAGACTACGCCCCGTGGTAGTTCACGGCAATTCGTAACTTATTGATTTTGTGGCTAATTCGTATAATCTCATTCCTACATTTTTAATATGATTTGCTCATCCCTTAATGAGGGTAAGAGGTGCCTCCTTTTAAAAATCATACATTTTCATACGAATAACATTGTATGAATTTGTACGAATTAGCCACTTTTCGAAGAATACGTAAAGTAGTTACATTTCCTAATTCGAATATCGTACCGTAGGATTACATGGGTGTTTGTTTGTTTTTTTACTTGCATGAAATGTAAGCCTAATGTGTGTGTGTGTGTGTGTGTTTCAGATGTTTTTGGCTGCCATGTGCTTTGTGTTCTTTGCCAAAGCCTTTCAGGGCAGCTACATGAAGAGCTCCGTCACGCAGATCGAGAGGCGTTTTGACGTCCCCAGCTCACTAGTCGGATTCATCGATGGAAGTTTTGAAATCGGTGAGAATCGAAATTACACACTTTGGGCTTTAATGAAAGCCACGAACATTAACCCTTCATATAACGGCACGCTCCAAACCGCAATCCATACTGTAAATTTACGATTTTTATACACTCTTCTTACCTTTAGCTAAAGTTAGCGAAAGTTTCAACCTTCAAGTCTACTTGAAATTACAATGTTCGTTTCGCTAGCTCACATTGTTAATAATTAATGTTGGGGAATAATTAATTCGGAAAAATGTGTTTGTTTTGGTAATCTTTAATCAAAATCCCAGCGTTTGTTTCCGCGTTTGGAGTAGAGGTCTTTCTGTTGACGTCAACCCGAAGGCTTCCATAGCATATTAATATCCCCTTTAACCGTTAGTTTGCTATGAGGGAATGATGCGTAAAAAGAAAGCCCCGCCCCCTACTCAATATTCCGTTTCAGTTGTAAATATAGCAACATACTGAAATACAAGTCTCTTAATGATTTAATACGTCATAGTCAATTCTGATTGGTTAAAGCAGAAGATTCATTGGCAATTATATATTGCTACATACACCTGCATTGTAAATTCTAAAGACCACAAAGCAGATTTTCGTTAACCCCGGCAACACAAATGCTGAAATATGATTGGTTAAAAACTGTATAAATATAATAATATAAACAAACACTTCTAGAAGCAGCGCAGAAGCTATGAAATGAAGGGAAAAGACTATTGGACATAATTTAATAAGCATTCATAGAAAAAATATATGAAATATAAATTCGAGCCGAACTAGAATGAATAAAACTTTTTCCATAAGAAAAAAAAACACCGCTTGCTCTGTTAACGTTTTGAAAAATAACTACAATATCACATTGGGTCTTCAACTCCGTGGCTGCGTCCGAAACTGCCTATTGCATTTGAATTTAAGCGTACTATTCGGCCGTTAGAAAAGTGCGTTCTATACAGTATGAACGTGAGCAGTATGAATGGAACTCGTACGTCCTACGTTTTGTCATGATCACGTGAGTTGCGTCGCTTCACTCCTATTCATAAATTCTCTTGCGGGGCATCATGGGATAGCATAGCGTATATACAATGCGCACTATAGAATCTCGCCGGAAGTAGTACATCCTCTAGGTACTTCTCGCATACTGACTTTCGAATTCTATAAATTCGGACATACTACTCGGCGCGCATACTGATTTTAGTGTACTATATAGTATTGAAGTATGCGATTTCGTGCGCAGCCTATATCTCTGTCTTTGTGCTCTTGAATGAGTAGGATTCTAACAGAACTCCATTTCCTTCTTCTTTTCAGGTAATCTGTTCGTAATCGCTTTCGTGAGTTACTTTGGTGCTAAGCTTCACAGGCCGCGGCTGATAGCAGCTGGATGTTTAGTCATGTCCGCAGGATCCTTCATAACAGCGATGCCACATTTCTTCCAAGGACAGTAAGTTTATGCGAGTATTAAGACATTTGAACATTTACCTAAGGTCAGTTTCTTCATACAGTGGGTGACAGTTCAAAGTGACCACTACCGCCGCGTGTAGTGCCGTCGCGGGACATTTAGACACGACTGTCAGAATACGCCTCCTTGTGGCAGTCGCACAGACTTTTCAGTGTTGTCGTCCACCATGGGAGAGAAGCTGATTCTTCCCCCCTACCACACCACACAACAACCTCAAAACATTATGCGATTCTTATGCTGTGTTCACACCAGACGCGGAACGCGCGACTAAATTGCGCTATTCGCGCGTAAATGGACGCGTGAACATTTGAGTTTACTCGCGTCAAATGCGCGAAATGCTCAATTCGCGCATATTGCGCCATCCGCGCCGCGCCATTCGTGCAGTTCGCGCAATTCGAGCGTTTGCATTGACTTAACATGTAAATCACTCGCGCTTGACACTTCTTCCGCGTCTAGTGTGAATGCAGCATACCAGACGCGGTACGCGCGGCTAAATCGCGCTATTCGCGAGTAAATAGACGCGTAAACATTTGAGTTTACTCGCTTCATTTGCGCGTCAGACTCCGCTTCATTCGCGTGTCAAATTCACTTCAGAACAGATGCGGATTCGCGTCATGGGCAGGGCTTCTGTCTGCCTGGTGACTGTAGCTTCATTGCTAAATGGCTAACATGGATTTTATTGACAAAATAACTGTGTTTATGTGCTTTATGAAGGCTGTAAAACAGCGTCGATACGTTTGGAGCAGTGTCTGAGTCCACTAGATACTTTCAGAGGTGCACCCAGCTCTGTGAGCTCATAAACTCCTCCAGAAACTTAACCTGGATGACGGAGGCTTCCAGCGGTGCTTCTGACTGAGCCAAGCCCAGTTTGATGAACTGTTGTCAGTGTCGGCTGGAGGATTTCCCCCGGACACCAACAACAGGTGCTACCTGACAATCATGCCCCCACAAGAGCAAGCTCCTGATTGGTTAACGCGGCGTGAATGTCCGCAGAAGTTTAGATTTTTGAACTCGAGCGATTCGTGCGTTAAGCGCGTCAAGCGCGCAATCCGCACGTATCGCGCCATCCGCGTCACGCCATTCGTGCAATTCGCGTCATTCGCGCCGCAGGATGCCTATTCGAGCGTTTGCATTGACTTAACATGTAAATCACTCGCGCTTGACACTTCTGCCACGTCTGGTGTGAACGCAGCATAATGCTGTGTTCACACCAGACGCGGAACGCGCGGCTAAATCGCAATATTCGCGCGTAAATAGATCCGTGAACATTTGAGTTTACTCACTTCATTCGCGCGTCAGACTCCGCTTCATTCGCGCGTCAGACTCTGCTTCTTTCGCACGTCAAATTCACTTCAGAACAGACGCGGATTCGCGTCATGGGCAGGGCTTCTGTCTGCCTGGTGACTGTAGCTTCATTGCTAAATGGCTAACATGGATTTTATTGATAAAATAACTGTGTTTATGTGCTTTATGAAGGCTGAAAAACAGCGTCGATACGTTTGGACCAGTGTCTGAGTCCACTCGATACTTTCTGAGGTGCACCCAGCTCTGTGAGCTCATAAACTCCTCCAGAAACTTAACCTGGATGACGGAGGCTTTCAGTGGTGCTTCTGACTGAGCCGAGCCCAGTTTGATGAACTGTTGTCGGTGTCGGCTGAAGGATTTCCCCCGGGACACCAACAACAGGTGCTACGTCACAATCATGCCCCCACAAGAGCAAGCTCCTGATTGGTTTCCGCAGAAGTTCAGATTTTTGAACTTGCGCCATTCGCGCAATTCGCATCATTCACGCCGTGCCATTCACGTGTATCGCGCCGCAGGATACCTATTCCTTGCTTGACGCTTCTTCCGCGTCTGGTGTGAACGCAGCATTAGTCTCACACAGGTGGGCTTAACAAACCACCTGTAGAATACACACTCTTTCATCTACACTTGCACAAGATCTTAGAATCACTCCATATCTCCTAAAAAAATAATGCAAATGTAAAAAAACATCATATTGTGCCTCACACAGGTGAGTGGGCTCGACAAACCACCTGTAGAAAAGCTCTTCTCTCTCTATATAAAAACACTTCCCCCTCCTAACTCTAGCACTTCTCTGAGCACTAAAGGTGTGTTCACACCAGATGCGGATGAAGCACGAGTGATTTACGTGTTACGAATAGACATCCTGATTCGCACGAATGAGGTGGC
The DNA here is from genome assembly GCA_903798195.1 of Danio kyathit. Classification (NCBI taxonomy): domain Eukaryota; kingdom Metazoa; phylum Chordata; class Actinopteri; order Cypriniformes; family Danionidae; genus Danio; species Danio kyathit. The sequence goes on along the minus strand of CAIGQS010000438.1, from coordinate 23,838 downwards.
GCGAATGACGCGATTCACGCGAATGAAGCATGAATGAATTGAACATCTGACACGCTTAATGAGCGATTTGCTCTGGTTAGAAAATCTGAACTTCAGCGAACATTCGCACAGCGTTAACCAATCAGGAGCTTGCTCTAGTATGGGCGTGATTATGACGTTGCGCCTGTTGTAGGCGTCTCAAGGGGAAATCCTCCTGCCTACACCAACAACAGCTCATCAAACTGGGCTCGGCTCAGTCTGAAGCATCGCTGAATGCCTCCATCATCCAGGTATAGTTTCTGGAAGAGTTGATGAACTCACAGAACTGGGTGCACCTCTAAAAGTATCTAGTGGACTTAGACACGGTGCCGAACAAATCTACGCTATTTTTCAGCCTTCCTAAAGCGCATGAAGCACAGCTACTCTCTCAATAAAATCCATGTTAGCCATTTAGCAATGAAACTAGAGTCACCAGGCAGACAAAAGCCCTGCCCATGACACAAGTCCACGTCTATTGTGTAGTGAATTTGACGAGCGAATGAAGCGAGTAAACTCAAAATGTTCACGTGTCTATTTACATGCGAATATCGTGATTTATTCGCGCATGCCGCATCTGGTGTGAACACAGCGTTACAGTTGTATAACGAGCACTTGTTGTGTGTATTGCCTTTTCTTGTTGAATCGCTGAATGCCTTCTCAATTGTAAGTCACTTTAGACAAAAGTGTCTGCTAAATGACTAATATTATGGATTTAATGTGTATTTGTTGTCCGCAGGTACAAATACGAGTCGACGATTTCTCATTTCTCGGCCTCAGTAAACGGTACAGAGAATATTCTGCCGTGCCTTACGAACGCAAGTCTTGCACAAGATAATGAGATTCCTACAGTGGAGTCTCAAGCAGGTAAGCAGTTCAGCCCTGACCCTGAAAATACCTCAGATAAGAGATTCAGCCACAGACTGCAACATAAACTATATTTTCACAATGATAATAAACTCGCGGGGCCATCGTATGCTGCTCATTGATAAGGTCGCTAGTTTATTAACTCGTCTTCTTTGCATTGAATCAAGTTTGTTTTTCAATGTTGTATTTAGTTTTAATATTATATATGATGTTGTTATAAAATATACATTTTTTATTTTGTATTATTGTATATTATAATGTTTTATAAAATGTTTTTATTATAATATTATTATTATTTCAATATATATATAGTTGAAGTCAGAATTATTAGCCCCTCTTTTATTTATTTTTTATTTTTTCTGTTTTAAATATTTCCCAAATGATGTTTAACAGAGCAAGGAAATTTTCACAGTATGTCTGATAATATTTTTTCTTCTGGAGAAAGTCTTATTTGTTTTATTTCAGCTAGAATAAAAGCAGTTTTTAATTTTTTAAGAACCATTTTAAGGTCAATATTATTAGCCCCTTTAAGCTAAATATTCTCGATAGTCTACAGAACAAACCATCATTATACAATAACTTGCCTAATTACCCTAACCTGCCTAGTTAACCTAACCTAGTTAAGCCTTTAAATGTCACTTTAAGCTGTATAGAAGTGTCTTGAAGAATATCTAGTCAAACATTATTTACTGTCATCATGGCAAAGAGAAAATAAATCAGTTATTAAAAATTAGTTATTAAAACTATTTTGATTAGAAATGTGTTGAAGAAATCTGCTCTGCGTTAAACAGAAATTGGGGAAAAAAATAAACAGGGGGGCTAATAATTCTGACTTCAACTGTATATACTGTATATATAATTTGACTTTGTTAAACATCAATAATTTATATTATAAACTATTATGGTCCATTATAGAAATCTGATATATGGCAGTATGAAAATTACATTACTTATAAATATAAATATATATATGTATGTATATGTATGTATGTGTGTGTGTGTTTATGTTTAGATTTCACACAAAAAAAATAAATAAATAAATAGATAAATAATAAAAAAAAATAAAAAAAAAAAAAAAATATATATATATATATATACATCATAAAATAGGTCATACAGTATATGCTACATATATTTAAAAATATTGCAAAAACGGCAATTTACATACAGTATATTTATTTTTTCAACTATTGGAATTATAAAAATGTACATATATGTTCAAATGTATTAGACAGAAGTTCTATATAAATCTATCTATGAAGAGTTTAGATGCAAAAACCTCTAAATGCCGTCTAAAAAATATCTAAACTGAGCATTTTTATCAGGCTCCTGTATGAAGGTTCAGTAATTTCAGTTTTATGCCAAAGAATAAGTCCTTTTCGTGGTCTTTAAAGTGAAATAACTCAACATAAACAAAGGAGGCTTAGAAAAAAGTTAATTTTCGATTGAAATGTCTGACGGCACTTAGAGGTTTTTGCATCTAAACTCTTTGAATGTTCATACATCATATTTATATATAAATGAGATTTACAAATTACAATTTGGATGAATTAGCCACCTTTTTATGCAAAGCCAGATTGTACAAATGTATACAGATGAGATAAAATACATTAGCGACCCATTTGCTAAAAAGAAAACATACAAAATGTAAAAACACTGTGCGCATTCGTATAAATTTCAGCCTGATCTCAGGAGGAAACGTAAGTATTTTACGTTTTGTCAGTTTAGTGGCTAATTCGTACGAATTCGTACGAGTTCAGTTGTACGAAAATGTACAATTTTAAAAAGTTGGCGTAGCACCCAACCACACCCCTAACCCCAACCGTCATTGGGTGATGAGCAAATCGTACTAATTTGTACGAATTAGATCGTACGAATTCATACGAATAAGCCACTAAATCAAAAAGTAATGAATTGCCGTGAGATTGCTTTGATAAATTTAGCCAAGAATATGTCAAAATAGTTGTTCAAAACAAATTATGAAATACAAATTAGTCAGTAATTAGCTAAAAGAGACTAAAGTCAATTAAGAATTTGGTAAAAACAAATTAATAAATAAAATAAAAAAATCGAACAAAAATGAATTATTTTGAGCAAATTCATACAGCTTAGCTATTAGTCATATTTTTTTTTATTATATAGTATACATATCCACATATTCAGTAAAACGGATTGTACAAAAGTGACGTTTGGTAGTTATTTAAAAAATATACAGTACACTTTATTGACCGTACCCTTTTGTACTGTTTCATTCTAAAATTGAGGTTACATTTGACAAGACAGCAACGTTCAAGTTTGGAAAGTTGAGCTGGGAAATCATTGTTACTGTTTGGCTTGTAATATGATTGTTCTATACCCATAATCCCTTGCTGCACTGACCTGTCACTCACATTCTGCTTCTCATTTCTGAACTCTGAACTTTTTTGGAAGCCACCTCTGTTGACTTTGATTCGCTTCTATGTAATCGATACGTCTTGAAATCTAACCTTGGGGGTGCAGATGCTGGATCATGCGTGCAGTTCGACACTCAAAAAGGCAAAGTGCAGTAACAACGTATTTTTCAGAACAACTACATGTGTTCTGTTTCATGATAAAATCCCCTTTCATAGTAATGTGGTCAATTTCTGGAACGACTTTAATGAAAAATTCAAAAATTTGCTGTACGAACAGAAGAAGACGTTCTGTAAATTTCCCGAATAAAGCACTTTTGATTTACTCTTTACTCCTGATTCCAAAATACAGGTAAATTCCGACATCATTATCTAGAATTTAGCTCTAAACGACTGCGCTTGTAGTTTTAATCATGAAGGGGGTGAGTCTTTTTGTGGACGTTTTCACTTTGATTTTAAAACTTTAGCATTTATGCTACTGCTTTTGTACCAGACAAACCAAAATATGCGACTATAGGAGAAAAACGTCACTAGCACCTGACGACCAATGCTGCATTCACACCAGACGAGGATAAAGCGCCAAGCGTGCGCGATTTACATGTTAACTCAATACAAAGATACGAATAGACATCCTCGTGTCTAGATTTGTGCGAATGGTACGGCACAAATGACGTGAATTGCGCGACACGCATGACACGATTCAAGCGAGTTGAACATTTTGCGCATTTGACGTTTGACTTAATACGCAATTCGCTCGTTAACCAATCAGGACCTTGCTTTTGTGGGGCCGTGATTATGATGTAGTGCCTGTTGTTGGTGTCCCGAGGGGAAATCTTCCTGTCGACACCGAACAACAGCTCATCAAACTGGGCTCGACTCAGTCTGAAGCACCGCTGAAAGCCTCCATCATCCAGGTACAGTTTCTGGAAGACTTGATAACCTCACAGAGCTGGTGCACCTCTGAAAGGATCTAATGGACTCAGACATGGTGGCGAAAGAATCTACGCTGTTTTTTAGCCTTTCTAAAGCACATAAACACAAATACTATCATAATAATATCCATGTTAGCCATTTAGACAGACAGAAGCCCCGCCCATGACGCGAATATGTGTCTATTCTAAAGTGAATTCGACACGTGAATTAAGTGAATTTGACGCGCGGATGAAGCGAGTAAACTCAAAATGTTCTCGCATCTATTTACGTGTGAATAGCGCAATTTCGCACGTGCCACATCTGGTGTGAACACAGCATGAGACCGCAAATGTTAGCTGCAGCTAAAAAGTTGACACATTTGACTAAGTTGCACAGAGAATTGGTGTGGCGAATTCTGTGGACATGCGCAAAAGTATTGTGAACAACTAAACACAATAACGCTAAAGTCTACGACTGAAGTTCAATATTGTCGCATTTTTTTAAAAAAACGAGTCACTACGAAATCAGAGCTGGTGTTTTAAAGAGTCATAATTTGCACCGTTTATTTGGCTAGTTAGGATTGTTATTCTTAAGGTGAATAATTAATATGTGCAAGTTTAATCCAGTTAAAAATAAATGCTTTGGTAATCTTCAAAGTATGACCATCCGCTTTCGCATTTGAAGTCACGATTCTTCTGTTGACGTCAACTTGAGGGCTTTCATAGCAACTGTACAGTATATCAATAGTCTAAACCATGAACCTCTTACCGATCATAGTTTGCTATGATCGATTGTTGCGCAAAAGAAAGCTCCACCTTCTATACCTGTCAATTTTACTAATTTTGGAGGGATTCTCCCATATTTTACTCTTCTATCTCGTTTAAGTATTTTCCCGTATTCATCCCGTATTTTGAATCATTCGATGAAAGGTGGCAGTATCTCAAATATTATATAATTGTTATAATCGTTATATTTAGGCATAAAAGCACTCGGAAATGACTTTAAAAATGGCAGCATTTCCTTTCTTTCCATTAAAGCGTCTATTTCTTTCAACCTAGCCTCATTCTGAAAACGTAGTCCTGGGGACGTTTCTGTAGACTGCGAAATACGTCCCGGGAGGTACGTATTTTTGCAGCTTTTGGCTGCTGCGTGCACTTTTTCGTATGTCGTGAGTGCCTTTTGCTCCCGCGCTGTTCTCGCGTAAAACCACCAGAGGCCGCTGTCGATCGTCCGTCTGTCTGACTGAATGATTGACTGGGCGACTGGCCAATCGACTGACCCACCCTCCTCCTTCCCTAAACTCAACCAATTTTACCGATTGACCCGCCCACCCACATACTTCCCAAAACCCAACCAACGGTTTGCAAAAAGCGTCCAGAAACAAAAAAGCCCTCGTCTGATTTTTACCATGTGATTTTGTCCACTCGTTCATTTTATTTATTGGATTCTGTTTTTGTCTTGCATGATTTCTGGAACCGCTCTTCCCCGAACTCGAACCCGGTCGTCGTCGTCGTCAACTCCTCTCTGCGTCTCAAGTCCGCCGACGTACATGACGAGCTAACAGGACAAACTGGTTGCGGCAGGAAAGGCCTCCACACGGAGGTAAGCGGTCAGCCGGTAAGCGGCAAAAGGAACGCCGTCATACCGGCCCGTAGCGTTCGCTTAAAAAATGAAAAGCAGTCATACGTATCTCCGACTACGTAATTCGCGGTCTCCAGAAACGTCCAAAGGACTACGTTTTCAGAATGAGCCTGCGTTGATTTCTTTCCGTTTCCATCAGATGTCCTCCATAATGATGAAGTGTTTAAACCAGAAAACATACATAATAATATGTAAATATGTCCGTCTTGGTGTGTTTAAACTAAAAAAAACTAATTCGGTCTTAAATGAGCATAAACAGTTAGGGAACCAATCAAATGCTTTCATATATAGATCTGCGCTTTCTTAAAGTGGCGTATAAGGTTGATCAGATGAAAAAAAAAAATGTAAATGTGAGATTCAAGAAGAAAAAGTGAATAAGATTTGATAACTTGATCCATTAATTGACCATTATTTTTAATAAAATGTGTAATTTATTAATGTAACTTTTCTGATGTATGCTATTTATTTTTATTGTTTGTCATTTCTATTTTCCCCTCCATATTGCTGACTGTTTCGGCTATGTTTATTTACAATGAAACTCTGAATTATGAAGTTATCCCTTATTTTTTTACACGGCAGTCTGGAATACTTGATTCTGATTGGTCAGTCGCAACATTCCAAGGTATGTTATTCCCAGATAAAAACCTCTAAATAACACAGGCTCATCCAGTAACTTCAAATCAGCTTGACCATCAGTGGAAACATTCACATCAATATACTTGCAACCACATTCATATGTATTTGCTTGTCTGTCATGCCACGTTTTTATGACTGTTTGGCGCCATCTTGTGTCTGAATAATGCGCAGGTTAGTGTATACTCCATCAGCTGTTTTAGTTTCTGTCAGCTTTGTGTTTTTGACTGTTTGGCGCCATCTTGTGTCTGAATAATGCGCAGGTTAGTGTATACTCCATCAGCTGTTTTAGCTTCAGTCAGCTTTGTGTTTTTGGCTGTTTGTCTCCATCTAGTGTCTGAATAATGTGCAGGTTAGTGTATACTCCATCAGCTGTTTTAGTTTCTGTCAGCTTTGTGCTTATGACTGTTTGGCGCCATCTTGTGTCTGAATAATGCGCAGGTTAGTGTACACTCCATCAGCTGTTTTAGTTTCTGTCAGCTTTGTGTTTTTGACTGTTTGGCGCCATCTTGTGTCTGAATAATGCGCAGGTTAGTGTATACTCCATCAGCTGTTTTAGTTTCTGTCAGCTTTGTGTTTTTGACTGTTTGGCGCCATCTTGTGTCTGAATAATGCGCAGGTTAGTGTATACTCCATCAGCTGTTTTAGTTTCTGTCAGCTTTACCTTTTTGACTGTTTGGCGGCATCTTGTGTCTGAATAATGCGCAGGTTAGTGTATACTCCATCAGCTGTTTTAGTGTCTGTCAGCTTTGTGTTTTTCACTGTTTGGTGCCATCTTGTGTCTGAATAATGCGCAGGTTAGTGTATACTCCATCAGCTGTTTTAGTGTCTGTCAGCTTTGTGTTTTTGACCGTTTGTCTCCATCTTGTGTCTGAATAATGCGCAGGTTAGTGTATACTCCATCAGCTGTTTTAGTTTCTGTCAGCTTTGTGTTTTTGACTGTTTGGCGCCATCTTGTGTCTGAATAATGCGCAGGTTAGTGTATACTCCATCAGCTGTTTTAGTGTCTGTCAGCTTTGTGTTTTTGACCGTTTGTCTCCATCTTGTGTCTGAATAATGCGCAGGTTAGTGTATACTCCATCAGCTGTTTTAGTTTCTGTCAGCTTTGTGTTTTTGACTGTTTGGCGCCATCTTGTGTCTGAATAATGTGCAGGTTAGTGTATACTCCATCAGCTGTTTTAGTTTCTGTCAGCTTTACCTTTTTGACTGTTTGGCGGCATCTTGTGTCTGAATAATGCGCAGGTTAGTGTATACTCCATCAGCTGTTTTAGTGTCTGTCAGCTTTGTGTTTTTCACTGTTTGGTGCCATCTTGTGTCTGAATAATGCGCAGGTTAGTGTATACTCCATCAGCTGTTTTAGTGTCTGTCAGCTTTGTGTTTTTGACCGTTTGTCTCCATCTTGTGTCTGAATAATGCGCAGGTTAGTGTATACTCCATCAGCTGTTTTAGTGTCTGTCAGCTTTGTGTTTTTCACTGTTTGTCTCCATCTTGTGTCTGAATAATGCTCAGGTTAGTGTATACTCCATCAGCTGTTTTAGTGTCTGTCAGCTTTGTGTTTTTGACTGTTTGTCTCCATCTAGTGTCTGAATAATGTGCAGGTTAGTGTATACTCCATCAGCTGTTTTAGTTTCTGTCAGCTTTGTGTTTTTGACTGTTTGGCGCCATCTTGTGTCTGAATAATGCTCAGGTTAGTGTATACTCCATCAGCTGTTTTAGTGTCTGTCAGCTTTGTGTTTTTGACTGTTTGGCGCCATCTTGTGTCTGAATAATGCGCAGGTTAGTGTGTACTCCATCAGCTGTTTTAGTTTCTGTCAGCTTTGTGTTTTTGGCTGTTTGTCTCCATCTAGTGTCTGAATAATGCGCAGGTTAGTGTATACTCCATCAGCTGTTTTAGTTTCTGTCAGCTTTGTGTTTATGACTGTTTGTCTCCATCTTGTGTCTGAATAATGTGCAGGTTAGTGTATACTCCATCAGCTGTTTTAGTTTCTGTCAGCTTTGTGTTTTTGACTGTTTGTCTCCATCTTGTGTCTGAATAATGCGCAGGTTAGTGTATACTCCATCAGCTGTTTTAGTTTCAGTCAGCTTTGTATTTAATTAAATATTTAATAAACTATTACAGTTTAGAACTATGTTTTGTGTCTAACTGTCATGTTTTGTGGGAAGCATCCATGTAATAAGCAGGATAAAGTACATTCAGGACTGTTGTTTTCACAGAATAAAGCCCTTCAGTCTTATACATCAGTGCTCTGCTTTGCGTCGGGCTGCTGATAAAGCTGTCAGCCTTTATTCTATGATAACTACCCTCCTCTCTGTTCTGTGATGACCACCCCCTACTCAACACTGAGTTTCATTAGACATCAACATACTGAGATAAAAGTCACAGTAACTTCTGGTTCACGCAGACTTTAAAACCATACAAACATTGTATTCAGATTGAGTGTTTGCGTAGATACTGCACGTTGTCTTTGTAACGTTGTTGTTTTTTTTATTGTTACAGAGTGTGAAAAAGCGTCCAGTTCCTCCCTGTGGCTGTTTGTGTTTCTGGGAAACATGCTTCGTGGGATTGGAGAGACTCCTGTCATGCCTCTCGGCTTGTCATACCTGGACGATTTCTCAAGAGAGGAAAACACTGCTTTTTACCTGGGTATGCCTGATGACTGGTCCAAATATTATATTATTGTTTATGACGCGCACCTACTTTAAGCCTATTTGTGTGCTGCCAATTACACTGCAAGCCCATAAAGATGTCATTAACTTACATAATAATAATTGTTTTATTTATTTACTTGTAGTTGTACACTGTATTTATTGCTGTTTGACTTATAAACCTCTGTGGATACTGTATTCTTATGAGCAAACAATGAATGCGTGCTTAATTGTACTGAATGTGCTCCTGTAGTGCACTTAAAACCTTAAATGTATTAAAAATAGAGATGTTAACTGTTTATTAGCACTTATAAAGTCTGATCTTATTCTAAATCCCTAATCCCCAATACCCAAACCCAACTCCAACTATTAATAAGGGATTAATAAGTCATTTATTAGTGCTCCTGTGAAATTTTAAATCATTTTCAAGTACTTTACAAGTACATTTTCACACTATTTCCTATATATTTTTTCGTTTTGTTGAATATTTACACTAGCAAATCTTTTCCTTCAGCTCTCATACAGACGGTGGGAATAATGGGACCGATGTTTGGATTCATGCTGGGCTCGTTTTGCGCCAAGCTCTACGTGGACATTGGAACGGTGGACTTAGGTAACATGATTATGTCAAAGTGTAAACATTTTCACCTGTTCGGCCAATGAAAAACGCTATATATTTTTGTGTTGAACTGATAACAGCTCTTTACCCTACTATGATTCTTTCCTGGGTTAAAGATGAGCCGCTTTTCTGGTGTCTGCCTCAAATAAAACGAACATTTTATATACATATAAAACATATTGAAGGCAAGTGTCTGCTTTAATGTTTCACATAATCATTGTAGAAATGTTACAGATATATTGGTAGCACTTTAGGACCAATTCTCACTTTGAACTAGTGGATTGTTACCTGCCTATTATTAGGATGTTGGCTGTTTATTAATATTTATAAAGTACATATGATTCTGCATCCCTAATCATACTTACTACTATATCTTAATAACTACTAAGAAGCTAATTAGGAGTTTATTGAGGCCAAATGAATGTTAAAATCCTTTAAAATCTGCTTGTGCAAAAAAAAAAAAAAAAAAATGGAAATGGAACCTTTTGGATTATTATTTATTTATATATATTTTTAAATTTGTTTATTTATTGTTTGTTTATCTATTAGTTTATTTATTTATTTAGTAGTTTATTTTTACATTATCTTATTTATTTATTTGTTTGTTTATTAGTTCATTTATTTATATATTTATTTAGTAGTTTATTTTTTCATTATCTTTATTTAATTATTTAATTATTTATTTATTAGTTTATTTATTTATTTAATAGTTTATTTTTTCATTATCTTATTCATTTATTTATTAGTTTATTTATACATTTATTTAGTAGTTTATTTTTTCATTATCTTTATTTATTTATTAGTTTATTTATTTATATATTTATTTAGTAGTTTATTTTTCATTATCTTTATTTACTTATTTATTTAGTTGTTTGTTTGTTTGTTCATGCATTAGTTTCTTTATATATTTTTTAGTAGTTTATTTTTACATTATTTTATTTATTTGTTTGTTTGTTTATTAGTTTATTTATTTATATATTTATTTAGTAGTTTATTTTTCATTATCTTAAATAATTATTAATTTAATTGTTTGTTTGTTTATGTATTAGTTTATTTATTTATATATTTATTTAGTGGTTTATTTTTTCATTATCTTTATTTATTTATTTATTAGTTTAGTTATTTATTTAGTAGTTTATTTTTTCATTATCTTATTTTATTTATTTATTAGTTTAGTTATATATTTATTTAGTAGTTTATTTTTTCATTATCTTATTTATTTATTTATTAGTTTATTTATATATTTATTTAGTAGTTTATTTTTTCATTATCTTATTTATTTATTTATTAGTTTATTTATATATTTATTTAGTAGTTTATTTTTTCATTATCTTATTTATTTATTTATTAGTTTATTTATATATTTATTTAGTAGTTTATTTTTTCATTATCTTATTTTATTTATTTATTAGTTTATTTATTTATATATTTGTTTAGTAGTTTATTTTTTCATTATCTTTATTTGTTTATTTATTAGTTTGTTCATATATTTATTTAGTAGTTTATTTTTTCATTATCTTTATTTATTTATTTGTTTATTTATTAGTTTATTTATATATTTATTTAGTAGTTTATTTTTTCATTATCTTATTTATTTATTTATTAGTTTATTTATATATTTATTTAGTAGTTTATTTTTTCATTATCTTATTTTATTTATTTATTAGTTTATTTATTTATATATTTGTTTAGTAGTTTATTTTTTCATTATCTTTATTTGTTTATTTATTAGTTTGTTTATATATTTATTTAGTAGTTTATTTTTTCCATTATCTTTATTTATTTATTTGTTTATTTATTAGTTTATTTATATATTTATTTAGTAGTTTATTTTTTCATTATCTTATTTATTTATTTATTAGTTTATTTATATATTTATTTAGTAGTTTATTTTTTCATTATCTTATTTTATTTATTTATTAGTTTATTTATTTATATATTTGTTTAGTAGTTTATTTTTTCATTATCTTTATTTGTTTATTTATTAGTTTGTTTATATATTTATTTAGTAGTTTATTTTTTCATTATCTTATTTATTTATTTTTTTAGTTGTTTGTTTGTTTGTTTATGCATTAGTTTCTTTATTTATATATATTTTTAGTAGTTTATTTTTACATTATTTTATTTATTTATTTGTTTGTTTATTAGTTTATTCATTTATATATTTATTTATTAGTTTATTTTTCATTATCTTAAATAATTATTTATTTAATTGTTTGTTTATGTATTAGTTTATTTATTTATATATTTATTTAGTAGTTTATTTTTTCATTGTCTTTATTTATTTTTTTATTTATTAGTTTGTTTATATATTTATTTAGTAGTTTATTTTTTCATTATCCTATTTAATTATTTATTAGTTTATTTATATATTTATTTAGTAGTTTATTTTTTTTATTATCTTATTTTATTTATTTATTAGTTTATTTATTTATTTATTAGTTTGTTTATATATTTATTTAGTAGTTTTTTTCATTATCTTTATTTATTTATTTATTTATTAGTTTGTTTATATATTTATTTAGTAGTTTATTTTTTCATTATCTTATTTATTTAGTTGTTTGTTTGTTTGTTCATGCATTAGTTTCTTTATATATTTTTTAGTAGTTTATTTTTACATTATTTTATTTATTTATTGATTTGTTTATTTATTAGTTTATTTATTCATATATTTATTTAGTAGTTTATTTTTTCATTATCTTATTTATTTAATTGTTTGTTTGTTTATGTATTAGTTTATTTATTCATATATGTATTTAGTAGCTTTTTTATTATCTTATTTATGCATTTATTTATTTGTTTGTCTTGTTTGTTTATTTATTAGATTGTTTGTTTTTTTGTTTATTTATTTATTCATTTGTTTGTTTATTGGTTTGTTTGCTTGTTTGTTTATTAGTTGTAATTAATTGTTTATTTATTTATTTGTATGTATATTTGTTTTTTTGCTAGTTTATTTTTTAGTTGTAATTAATTGTTTATCAATACGAATAATTGTACCTTAAAATGAAATGTGAACACGTTTATTCTGACCTTTACTTATTTAAAACTGAGCATACATAATAACAATACATACAATTGAAGTCAGAATTATTCGCCCCCCTTTAAATATTAAATATTATTTTTTAAATATTTCCCAAATCATGTTTAACAGAGCAAGGAAATTTTCACAGTATGTCTGATAATATTTTTTCTTCTTAAGAAAGATTATTTGTTTTATTTCAGCTAGAATAAAAGCAGTTTTTAATATTTTAAACACCATTTTAAGGTCAAAATTATTAACCCCTTTAAGCTATTTTTTCCTTTTGATAGTCTACAGAACAAACCATCATTATACAATAACTTGCCTAATTACTCTAACCTGCCTAGTTAACCTAATTAACCTAGTTAAGCCTTTAAATGTCATAGAAGTGTCTTGAAAAATATCTAGTCAAATATTATTTACTGTCATCATGGCAAAGATAAAATAAATCAGTTATTAGAGATGAGTTATTAAAACTATTATGTTTAGAAATGTGTTGAAAAAAAATTCTCTCCGTTAAACAGAAATTGGGAAAAAAAATAAACAAGGGGGCTAATAAATCAGGGGGTTGAATAATTCTGATTGCAACTGTAAATCAAAATATAAACACAGTGTGCTCATAATGTTTTGCAGAACACTTCTGGTGTTCTTGAGGTAGGATATGGGTAGGGGTAAGGAAAGATTTGATGGTACGGGTGGGTTTAAGGATTAAGGTTTAAGGGATGGTCAAAAGTGTAACTATAAATGTAATTACAAATGCAGGTATTTAGTCAAGTGTAAAGACATGTATTTACACAATAACCACATTGCAACAAATCATCAATATCAGCGTAAGTACATACTAGTAAAGGTCACTAAATATAAAGTGGGACCGGAAAATGTTTGTAAACTGTTATGAGCAATGGAGGCTTCAACACTAATCCAAAAACGCTGCGTATATTGGCAGGACCAAAATCAGACATTTCCAGACAATACCAATGTGACTAAGCTATTCTGCAGAATAATTTCTAGAAAATAAAAGGAAAATACAGTTGTTTGATACATACAAAAACAAATAACCTTGGTACCTTTGTCCACATTTACTCGGCCACATGTGCTAGTTGCGTGAGAGTTATGTGAAAAGTTTGTCGTCCTCCAGTCTAATCGATAAGGCCAGGTCATCCGTGCCAACTCAGTTCAAAAGTTTAACTTTAAAAATGCAGTCAAAAAGATTCAAGTTCACTATTATCTGAAGTCAGACTCTTTTTAAACTGGGTGTTAATGAATGACATGACTTTATGATATGGATATACATATATATGACACACAATTGAGTAAAATTCAACTAGTCTTCTATATAATCTCCGACTGTCTGACCCAGTTAGTTACCCTCTGATTTATGGCAAAATACACATATTCACATATATGAAACATGTCATATATGCAACATATAGTGACAAATATGACAAAAATGGCCATTTTAATATGCAGAGAAGTGCTTTGAAATGTGCATTTTTGTTCGATAAATTCGTAATTTCAACTAAAACTAAGTAAATAAGGACATAAGTAACTCCTCCCCTTTTTAAAATAAACAACCAATAGTATTTCATATTTATTACATCTAAAAGGTATTTAGATTTCACTGTTAATGATTTGTGTAAACGACACCGTATGTAACTGTAATATGAACTGTGCTTTACTGTAGTTATCCAGCATGTTGCCGTTTTAAAGTTGAATTGTGAAAGTTGCTGTATTTGTTTTACAGTAAAGATATACAATACTGTAAGTACATACAGTAGACAGCGAGAGAAATGGGGCTGTACATGTAAATACAGTATTTTCTTTACATTGTTAATACTGGATTTACAGTAATCTTAAATTTATTTACAGTAACATTTATTTATTAAATGATTTGTTTATTTATTTACATGTTTATTTTTTCATTTATTTATTTTTTTTACTGCCACTTTTGCAATATTTGGAAATATGTTGTGTGTGTGTGTGTGTGTGTGTGTGTGTGTGTGTGTGTATATATATATATATATACAGTTGAAGTCAGAATTATTCGCCCCCCTGTTTATTTTTCCCCCAATTTCTGTTTAATGGAGAGCAGATTTTCTTCAACACATTTGTAATCATAATCAGTTTTAATAACTCATCTCTAATAACTGATTTATTTTATCTTCGCCATGATGACAGTAAATAATATTTGACTAGATATTCTTCAAGACACTTCTATACAGCTTAAAGTGACATTTAAAGGCTTAACTAGGTTAATTAGGGTAACTAGGCAGGTTAGGGTAATTAGTCTACAGAACAAACCATCGTTATACTATAACTTGCCTATCAAAAAAATATTCAGCTTAAAGGGGCTAATAATTTTGACCTTAAAATGGTGTTTAAAAAATTAAAAACTGCTTTTATTCTAGCCGAAATAAAACAAATAAGACTTTCTCCAGAAGACAAAATATTATCAGACATGCTGTGAAAATTTCCTGAATCTGTTAAACATCATTTGGGAAATATTTAAAAAAGAAAAAAAACAAAGGGGGGGCGAATAATTCTGACTTATATTTATATATATATATATATATATATATATATATATATATATATATATATATATATATAGTCATTCACTCATTTTCAACCACTAATCCGGGGCCGGATCACAGGGGCAGCAGTCTAAGGAGAGAACCCCAGACTTTCCTCTCCCCAGACACTTCCTCCAGCTCCTCCGGGGGGATCCCGAGGCGTTCCCAGGCCAGCCGAGAGACATAGTCCCTCCAGCGTGTCCTGGGTCTTCCCCGAGGCCTCCTCCCAGTGGGAGATGCCTGGAACACCTCCCTAGGTAGGTGTCCAGGAGGCATCCGAAACAGATGCCCGAGCCACCTCAGCTGACTTCTCTCGATCTGGAGGAGCAGCGGCTATACTCCGAGCTCCTCCAGGGTGACAGAGCTCCTCATCTATAAGGGTGCGCCCTGCCACCCTGCGAAGGAAACTCATTTCGGCTGCTTGTATCCGAGATCTTGTCCTTTCAGTCATGACCCAAAGCTCATGACTATAGGTGAGAGTAGGAACGTAGATTGACCGGTAAATCAGGAGCTTTGCCTTTCAGCTCAGCTCCTTTACCACAACGGACCGGTAGATGGGCCGCATTACTGCTGCCGCTACACCAGTCCGCCTGTCAATCTCACGTTCCATCCTTCCCTCACTCATGAACAAAACCCCAAGATACTTGAACTCCTCCACCTGGGGTAAGGACTTTCCTCCAACCTGAAGATGGCAAACCACCTTTTTCCAGGGGATCACCATGCCCTCGGACTCATTCTCATTCTCACTTGGCAGCAAACCGCCCCGAAGCATGCTGAAGCTCCATGTTCGATGAAGCCAACAGAACAGCATCGTCTGCTAATAACAGATGAAATCCTGTGGTCCCCAAACCGGACCCCCTCCAGCCAATAAAAATTATGTTCATAAAGTTTATGAACAGAAATGGTGACATGGGGCAGCCATGCCGGAGTCCAACATGGACTGGAAACAAGTTTGACTTATTGTCGGCGATGCGAACCAGACTCCTACTCTGTTCATACAGGTACAAGACGGCCCTTAAGAGAGTGCCTCTGACCCCATACTCCCAGAGCATTCTCCACAGAGTGCCACAAGGGACACAGTCAATATATATATAATATAAGCATACATTTGCATATCAGCCTTCTATATCTGACTATTAACTAGAATTTAACATCATAAACTTGTTGACTTATCAATGAAATGTGTTTGTTTTTTCGTGTAGACTCCATCACCATCAACTATAAGGACTCGCGTTGGGTCGGCGCCTGGTGGCTGGGCTTCTTGGTAACCGGTGGAGTGATGCTGCTGGCCGGTATCCCGTTTTGGTTTCTTCCCAAGTCTCTGACCAGACAGGGAGAGCCTGAAAGTGAGAAGAAACCGGGTGTTCCAGAAGCAGGAGAGCAGGAGCGCTTCATTCCTGACAACAACAAACACAATCCTCCTGCCAGCAAACCAGCGCCGGTCACCATGTCAGCTCTGGCTAAAGGTGGGGCATTTAATCGACAAGGGAGGCACGGTGGCTCAGTGGTTAGCACTGTCGCTAGTCCCGGCATTGAGTTGGCATTTCTGTGTGGAGCTTGCAAGTTCACAGCCACAAAAATTTCCAATTTTGAACAATGAAGTTACTATTATTTCTAAGAAAATCAAGTGTTTATAAATACTTCTCTTATTTTAATACCTACTGTATGTGCAGTCACAGGATTTGTTTGACATGTTGAGCATACATGACCCTTGGATTTATGCAAATCCTCTTTTTTATGTTTTCTAGATTTTCTCCCATCCCTGAAGAAACTCTTCAGCAACTCGATCTATGTGCTCCTGGTTTGTACCGGTTTGATACAAGTCAGTGGTTTCATAGGGATGATCACCTTCAAGCCGAAGTTCATGGAGCAAGTTTACGGCCAATCAGCATCAAGAGCAATATTCTTGATAGGTGGGTTTGTGTTTGTCGGCTTAATTATAGTCTGCGAAATATTATTTTGAGGTAAATATTGAAAAGGGCAGATTGTATTTGCACATGTATAGTGTATAGGAATCAAAGTAACCCGAGTAGTATATTTCGCGTGTATCGGGCCGCAGGATGCCTATTCGCGCGTTTGCATTGACTTACCATGTAAATTACTCGCGCTTGACGCTTCTTCCGCGTCTGGTGTGAACGCAGCATTATTGGTTCTTGGATTGACGCTGCTGTCACATTGCAGGAAAGTGTCTGAAATCTTCTGACACTGCCAGAACTTAATCTGAGAGAAAATCTGATCGCAGCGGGCACAAAGCGGCTGTCTGTGAACATGTCAAACCAACGATCAAAGATCACAGATTTTAGCCCAGGATTTCAGGAATCTTTTAGGATTTCCCAAATTTGTCTCAGCTGACAAAATCGTGGCTGAAATCGCACAGTATGAGCCGGCCTTAACATGAAAGCACATTCACTTAATTCAATTATGTTATGGATAATATACAATGCAATAAATGCATAAACAAATGTCCAGTTGCCCTGGTAACTGTGTAAGTACTCTTATTATAATAATAAAGTCATATTTTAGTCTTTAAAAATGTATCTTTGGCAGACAAATAACTGTGGTCAAAAGTATTGGCACCCTCAATAAATATCAGCAATGAATGTAAATGTCGTTTAAGCTTTTGACGTGTTTTGTTCGTTAGATTTCAGAATTTCATGTGTTCCTGATGTTATCGTCTACAATGGAAACATTGATGAATGGATTGATTGATTGGGTTGTTGACTGGTTGGTTGGATGATTGATTGATGGATAAAATAATTAAAGGGCACCTATGGTGAAAAATCTACTTTTCAAGCTGTTTGGACAGACATACGTCATATTGGGGTGATATAAACACACTCAGTCCTTTTTTTTTCAATTTAACAACATATAAACGGTGGACCAATTGGATCGGTTTTGAGACCGACCGACCGCAACTTGCCGTAGGAGTGCGGTCCCGCCGCCCACCAATATTGATTGACAGGCGCGCATTCCCATATCCTCAGTATGTTGTTTCACGTCCGCCATTTTCAGCGTGTGAGTCAAAGCGACGTCACCAAAGAAACACCCTTGCTCTATTTTTAGATGTAAGGCTCATTGGGCTCAACATTCACCACGTTATCGCTCTCCTCGCCGCCAGTGTTTGAGTTTTGGTGGGTTTGCATACATGTGTACTTTTCATTGCGTCTTCCTTAAACTTCAGCGGTTTGCATTTCCCGCGGTCACAGAAGCTCCCTGTCATCTTAACTAGGTGGAAAGTGCGAGCGTGTTGCCTCGCGTGCGTGTCCCTTCATTGGAAATAACGAACTAACGACGCACAGCGCCATACATTTCGCATTGTCGCGGATGAAAGTGAGGACCGGGAGAGTGTCGCGACTCGCGGATGAAAGTGAGGACCGGGGGGTTCGCTCACTGTTCTGCCGCCTAGGTCGCCTCTATGGACGCACTGGCCCTGCTCAGGACACTGTTCATATATTGCCACGCCACAGAGTAGTGAGTACTGAATAGTTTCATTTTAAATAACATGCGAATGTGCGCGTCTGGTGTGCCGTGTCGTGGCTCTGAGCGGCGCATCCGGTGTATGACGCCCTTTAGTTATAGCCTCAAGCAGGTCGTACACCAGAAGCGCCGCTACTGCGATACTACTGTCATGTGCGCGCCGTGTCGTGGTGCATCCGGTGTGTGATGCCCTTCAGTCAAAGTTAATTCAGTGTGCTTGGTTATTAGTCTCGGTGTAGGCTACAAGCTCGGAGCTTTAAACTAGCACACAGCTGGCTGTAAAACTACACAAAGACACCAATGATTTTGTAGTCTCTGCTTGGTCTGTGTACAAGTCGTACATGTACAGCTGAATGCTGGTTCTCTCACTCATGTTGCTTCTCTCTGTCTGCCTGTCTGTTGCCATACACAAAGCGAGGGAGCTCTTGGCTCCGCCCCCTTGTTAAGTTGGGCGGGAAGTCGAAACTAATTTTCATGTGAAGCAACACGCCCCTAAAACAGCGAACTGTGTACACGCCCCCAAAATGACACTTTTTAACTCATCATAATAAAAAAATCTGAATTGTGTTTTGAACTGAACCTAAACTGGCACACTCAGAAGAACCATAATATTAATATCACATCTTAAAAAAGGGGTAGTTTGAAAATAAAATCATTGTGGGTGTTCATTTATGACTGATGCAACATTTGACATGCCTATTTTACATATTGTTATTGAAGTCAAATATTCAGCCATATGAATAGTGATGATTTGAATTGATTTTGTCTTTGCAGGCATCATGAATCTACCAGCCGTGGCACTAGGAATCGTCACTGGAGGGTTTATAATGAAGAGATTCAAGCTCAATGTTCTCGGAGCGGCCAAGATCTGCATCGTGGCATCGGTTTTTGCTTTCTGTTCAATGCTCATTCAGTATTTCCTACAGTGCGACAACTCACAAGTGGCCGGACTTACAGTCACGTACCAAGGGTAAACACACCGGAAATATCACCACGTTCACCATCCTGTCCAGCTCTGATTTTGCTTGTTTGGTTGTGACCTGTGGGGGACACTGTTTCCAGATCAAAACCTCTACTCATTTGAATGTAATATCTTGTCAGGACCACTGCTTAGTCATATCTTTTTGACAATCCTCGATTGTCTATAGACTCGCTGCATCGCAGAAACGAACATTTTAATGACTTTCGAAGATCTGATTTATACAGTGCATCCGGAAAGTATTCATAGCGCTTCACTTTTTCCACGTTTGTTTATGTTACCGCATTATTCCAAAATGGAACGCACAAATCCAACCTTCTACACACAATATTCCTCGTCTGAAAGTTTGAAGTAGCGTTAAAGTGTAAACAACTGAAGTCATTTTTACAAAGTTTGACACAGTCGGCATAGATAAGTACATATATGTTAGCATGCTTCTAGTATGGATTGGCATGTTTCTTGCTAGGCGGTTGATAGGGGGTTCTGAATGGTTGCTAAGGCGTTTCTGGGTGTTCTGAGTGCTTGCTAAGGTGTTGCTAGGTGGTTGCTATGGTGTTCTGAGTGGTTGCTAGGCGGTTGCTAGAGTGTTTTGACTAGTTGTTAAGGTGTTGCTAAGGTGTTCGTTAAGGTGTTGCCAGGCGGTTGCCAAGGTGTTCTGAGTAGCTGCTAGGCGGTTGCTAAGGCATTGCGAGGTGGTTGCTAAGGCATTGCCTAGGTGTTGCTAGGTGGTTACTAAAGTGTTCTAGGTCATAGCTAAGGTGTTGCTAGGTGGTTGCTAAGGTGTTGCTAGATGGTTGCTAAGACATTGCTAGGGGGTTGCTAAGGCGTTGCTAGGCGGTTGCTAAAGTGTTGCTAGGTGGCTGCTAAGGTGTTGCTACGTGGTTGCTAGGGTATTCTGACTGGTTGCTCGGTGGTTGCTAAGGAGTTGCTAGGCAGTTGCTAAGGTGTTGCTAGGGTGTTCTGAGTGGTTGCTAGGCAGTTGCTAAGGCGTTGCTAGGGTGTTGCTAGGTGGTTGCTAAGACGTTGTTAGGTGGCTGCTAGGGTGTTGCTAGGCGGTTGCTAGGGTGTTGCTAGGTGGTTGCTTAGGTGTTGCTAGGCGGTTGCTAGGGTATTCTGAGTGGTTGCTAGGCAGTTGCTCAGGTGTTGCTAGAGTGTTCTGAGTGGTTGCTAGGCAGTTGCTAAGGCATTGCTAGGGTGTTGCTAGGTGGTTGCTAAGACGTTGTTAGGTGGTTGCTAAGGTGTTGCTAGGGTGTTGCTAGGTGGTTGCTTAGGTGTTGCTAGGCGGTTGCTAGGGTATTCTAAGGGGTTGCTAAGTGGTTGCTAAGGTGTTGCTAGGTGGTTGCTAAGTTGTTGCTAAGGCATTGCTGGGTGGTTGCTAGGCAGTTGCTAGGCGGTTGCTAAGGTGTTGCTAGGCGGTTGCTAGCATGTTTTGAGTGGTTGCTAAGGTATTGCTAGGTGTTTGCTAAGGTGTTGCTAGACAGTTGCTATGGTAATCTAGGTCATTGCTATGGTGTTGCTAGGTGGTTGCTAGGGTGTTCTGAGTGGTTGCTAAGGCGTTGCTAGGTTGTTGCTAAGCAGTTGCTAAGGTGTTGCTAGGGGGTTGCTAAGGTATTCTGAGTTTTTCCTAGGCAGTTGCTAACATAAATTATCATGGTTCTAGTATGAATTAGCATTATAGTAGCATGTTTCTGGTATAAATTAACATGTTGTTAGCATGAATTAGCATGTTAGCATGAATTTAATATGAATTAGCATGCTTCCAGTATGGTTTGGTATGCGCTTCCCTTTTTTCCACGTTTATGTTACAGCCTTATTCCAAAATGGATTAAACTCATTTATTTCCTTAACATTCTACACACAATCCCCCATAATGACAATGTGAAAAAAAGAGTTTTTGAAATTGGTAATTTATTAAAAATAAAAGCTGTAAAATCACATGTACATCAGTATTCACGGCCTTTGCTCAATACTTTGTTGATGCACCTTTGACAGCGATTACAGCCTCAAGTCTTTTTGAATATGACGCCACAAGCTTGACACACCTGTCTTTGGGAATTTTTCCCCGTTCCTCTTTGCAGCACCTCTCAAGCTCTATAAGGTTGGATGGGAAGCGACGGTGTACAGTCATTTTCAGATCTCTGTAGAGATGTTCAATAGGATTTAGGTCTGGGCTTTGGCTGGGCCACACAAGGACATTCCCCGAGTTGTCGTGAAGTCACTCTATTAATATTTTGGCGGTGTGCTTTGGGTCATTGTCCTGCTGGAAGATGAACAGTCGCCCCAGTCTGAGGTCAAGAGCACTCTGAAGCAGGTTTTTCAATCAATTGATTGATTGGTTGGTTGATTTATCGATTGATTGATTGATTAATTGGCTGTTTGTCTGTCTGTCTGGTTGGTTGGTTGATTTCTTGATTTATTTTTATGTTTGATTAATCGATTGATGTTGACTGTTTGTAGTTTGATTGGTTTGTTGATTGATTGATTGATTGGTTGATTGATTGGTTGGTTGGTTGGTTGATTTATCGATTGATTGATTGGTTGGCTGTTTGTCTGTCTGTCTGGTTGGTTGGTTGATTCCGTGATTATTTTTATGATTGATTAATCGATTGATGTTGTCTGTTTGTAGTTTGATTGGTTTGTTGATTGATTGTCTTACTAATTGATTGATTGATTGATTGATTGATTGATTGATTGATTGATTGATTGATTGATTGATTGATTGATTGGCTGTTTGTCTGTCTGGTTGGTTGGTTTGTTTATTGGTTGTCTGAGTGATTCGCTGATTGATTTGATTGATTGATTGATTGATTGATTGGCTGTTTGTCTGTCTGGTTGGTTGGTTGGTTTGTTTATTGGTTGTCTGAGTGATTCGCTGATTGCTGATTTGATTGATTGATTGATTGATTGATTGATTGATTGATTGATTGATTGATTGATTGATTGATTGCTGATTGATTGATTGATTGATTGTCTGGTTAGTTGGCTGATTATTCGTATACTGATTTTCTGTATGATTGATTAATCGTAACTCCATTAAGATGTGTGATTTGGCGTCTTTTCCGCCAGGGCTCCAGAAGTGTCATACCAGAAGGAAACGCTCATCTCTCAGTGTAACATTGGCTGCTCTTGCTCCCTGAAGCACTGGGATCCCATTTGTGCCAGTAATGGCGTGACCTACACCTCCCCCTGCCTCGCTGGCTGCCACACCTCCACTGGGATTGGCAAGGAGATGGTAAACCATTCCCATTCTTCCAGACAAAGATGTGAACGTTGCATAATCTGTTTTGCCCACAGACCTCAAACCAATTGTATTGTTGTCGAATACAACATAAAGCTATGCTTACAGTTACACAACTGAGAAGACACAAAAAATGCTGAAAGACAATATAAAATTAAATAAAAAATGCTAATTACCAAAAACATACTGGTGTATTTATTAATAAGTGCCCATTTGGGAGCAGAAGTCAAGCTGGCGTGATCTGTTTTTGTAACAGCGATGATCCATGTTATGGCAGCATGACTTACGTCAGAAGAATGTGCCTCAGTAGAAGCAGAGGAGTCTGACCTTCTGTTCCAGAGAAAGGACACGACAAATATTTATTTAACCTACATTGCAAATATCTGCAGTGTCCTAACAGTGGGCTTTTTTATTGTCAGATTTAACGAAATAATCATAAAGAATCTCTCTCTTCTCCAAGGTGTTCCACAACTGCAGCTGTATTGGAGAAGCTCTTCTTCCATACACGAACATGTCGGCGGTGCTGGGTCAGTGCCCGCGCAAGAGCGACTGCGACTTCATGTTCAAGATCTACATGTCGGTGACGGTCGTTGGTGCCTTTTTCTCAGCTGTCGGAGCCACACCGGGTTACATTATTCTGCTCAGGTAAAGAATGCAGAAAACACAGCTTCGAGGGAATTGTCTGTCTGTCTATCTATCTATCTATCTATCTATCTATCTATCTATCTATCTATCTATCTATCTATCTATCTATCTATCTACAGTTAGGTCCATACATTTTTGGACATAAACACTTGCTTTAACTGCAGACTGTCAGCTTTAATTTGAG
>CAIGQS010000437.1:0-32105 GCA_903798195.1 Danio kyathit | reverse complement strand
ACACTCACAAACACACACACAAAGCACTTACTCAAACACAAGACACACTTACAAACACGACACACAATCACAAATACACACACAACACATAATCACAAACACAAATACACTCACAAACACACACACAAAACACTTACTCAAACACAAATACACTCACAAACACACACACAAAGCACTTACTCAAACACAAGACACACTTACAAACACGACACACAATCACAAATACACACACAACACATAATCACAACACAAATACACTCACAAACACACACACAAAGCACTTACTCAAACACAAGACACACTTACAAACACAACACACAATCACAAATACACACACAACACATAATCACAAACACAAATACACTCACAAACACACACACAAAACACTTACTCAAACACAAGACACACTTACAAACACGACACACAATCACAAATACACACAAAACACATAATCACAAACACAAATACACTCACAAACACACACACAAAACACTTACTCAAACACAAGACACACTTATAAACACGACACACAATCACAAATACACACAAAACACATAATCACAAACACAAATACACTCACAAACACACACACAAAACACTTACTCAAACACAAGACACACTTACAAACACGACACACAATCACAAATACACACACAACACATAATCACAAACACAAATACACTCACAAACACACACACAAAACACTTACTCAAACACAAGACACACTTACAAACACGAAACACAATCACAAATACACACACAACACATAATCACAAACACAAATACACTCACAAACACACACACAAAACACTTACTCAAACACAAGACACACTTACAAACACAACACACAATCACAAATACACACACAACACATAATCACAAACACAAATACACTCACAAACACACACACAAAACACTTACTCAAACACAAGACACACTTACAAACACAACACACAATCACAAATACACACACAACACATAATCACAAACACAAATACACTCACAAACACACACACAAAACACTTACTCAAACACAAGACACACTTACAAACACAACACACAATCACAAATACACACAAAACACATAATCACAAACACAAATACACTCACAAACACACACACAAAGCACTTACTCAAACACAAGACACACTTACAAACACGACACACAATCACAAATACACACACAACACATAATCACAAACACAAATACACTCACAAACACACACACAAAACACTTACTCAAACACAAGACACACTTACAAACGCAACACACAAAACACTTACTCAAACACAAGACACACTTACAAACACAACACACAATCACAAATACACACACAACACATAATCACAAACACAAATACACTCACAAACACACACACAAAACACTTACTCAAACACAAGACACACTTACAAACACGACACACAATCACAAATACACACAAAACACATAATCACAAACACAATACACTCACAAACACACACACAAAACACTTACTCAAACACAAGACACACTTACAAACACAACACACAATCACAAATACACACACAACACATAATCACAAACACAAATACACTCACAAACACACACACATAGAAACACAACAGACACAGCCACAGTCACACTAAACATTTAGTGCTGCAAATCACTATAATAAATAAAACACAAATGTACATTTAATATCGTGTGTGTGTGTGTGTGCGTGTGTGCGTGCGCTCAGGCTCAGGCTGTGATGAATTTCGTGGTTCGTTATCGTCCTGACGAGCAGCCGTCGCTCCGCCCCCATCACGACTCCTCCACCTTCACCATCAACATCGCCCTCAACAGCAAAGGCGTCGACTACGAGGTGAGATACACACGCACACACACACACGCTTCTGTTCTGTTAAACGCACCACATTTACCCAGAATGCATCATGCTTTATTCTCAGTCAGATATTATTAACTGCATAATCAGACAAAACACACTCAACAGCTTGACTTAACATGCTTGTGTGTTTGTGTGCGTCTGTCTGTGTCCATCTGTGTGTGTGTTCACTTTTGTGTGTGTTTCTGTGTCTGTCTGTTTGTGTGTGTCTCTTTATGTGTGTCCGTGTGTGTGTGTGTGTGTGTGTGTGTGTGTGTGTGTGCGCGCACATCTGTTTTTCTATATGTGTGTGTGTCTGTCTGTGCACGTGTGCATGTATTTGTTTTTGTCTGGTGTGTGTGTGTTTCTGTTTGTTTGGTGTGTGTTTGTCTGTGTGTGTCTTTGCTCATGTGTGTGTGGTTGTTTATGTGTTTCTGGTGTGTGTGTGTGTGTGTGTGTTTGCATGTGTGTGTATATCTGTTGTGTGTGTGTTTGTCTGTCTGTGTGTCTTTGTTCGTGTGTGTGTGTGCGTGTGTGTGTGTGTATATATATGTCTGTTGTGTTTGTCTGTCTGTGTGTTTTTTTTCATTTGTGTGTGTTTGTTTGTCTGTCCGTGTGTCTTTGTTCATTTGTGTGTGTGTTTGTGTATGTGTCTATGTTTGTGTGTGTGTCCATCACATTGCCGTCCATGTATGTCTGTATGCATCTGTTTGTCTATGTGTGTGCGTGTGTGTCTGTGTGTGTGTGTGTATGTCTATGTCTGTATATTTCTCTGTATGATGTGTATTTTTGTTGGTGTGTGTGTGTGTGTGTGTGTGTGTGTGTGTGTGTGTGTGTGTGTGTGTGTGTGTGTGTGTGTGTGTGTGTGTGCATGTGCGCGCACATCTGTTTTTCTATATGTGTGTGTGTCTGTCTGTGCACGTGTGCATGTATTTGTTTTTGTCTGGTGTGTGTGTGTTTCTGTTTCTTTGGTGTGTGTTTGTCTGTGTGTGTCTTTGTTTATGTGTGTGTGGTTGTTTATGTGTTTCTGGTGTGTGTGTGTGTGTTTGCATGTGTGTGTATATCTGTTGTGTGTGTGTTTGTCTGTCTGTGTGTCTTTGTTCGTGTGTGTGTGTATATATGTCTGTTGTGTTTGTCTGTCCGTGTGTCTTTGTTCATTTGTGTGTGTGTTTGTGTATGTGTCTATGTTTGTGTGTGTGTCCATCACATTGCCGTCCATGTATGTCTGTATGCATCTGTTTGTCTATGTGTGTGTGTGTGTGTGTATGTCTCTGTCTGTTTATTTCTCTGTATGATGTGTATTTTTGTTGGTCTGTGTGTGTTTGTTTGTATATATTTGTGTGTGTGTGTGTGTGTGTGTGTAGGGTGGAGGTTGTCGGTTCCTCCGCTACAACTGTAATGTGGAGTCCCCCAGGAAGGGCTGGTCCTTCATGCACCCGGGCCGATTAACACACTACCACGAGGGACTTCCCACCACACGGGGGACGCGCTACATCATGGTGTCATTCGTAGACCCCTGAAACTGACCTCTGTCTGTCTGTCTGTCTGTCTGTCTGTCTGTCAGTGTGTGTGTGTTATGGATGGTGTTAGACGTGAGCCGACTGTTACAGGCGTCCCGTGCGCTTCACTCCTCCCTCCATCAGATTTGACTTGATTTTATAGAATAATCAGATCAGATATTTTTAAAGAGCATTAGTCTGAGAGATTTTGTACTCCGGCTTTGTACAAACTGCTTTAAATTATTTGCTGCCTTTTGAAATTAAATATTGGAAACAGAAGTGTGTGATTTACTGTGTGACTTTAATTATTCCCACATTTATATGTGTTTTAAAGGGTCACGAAACACCAGAACACATGTGTTGAGCTGTTGACAGTCATATCTGTGTCCCAAAATTGGTTTTTGGGTTATTTTGAGCAAATTTTCATTCATTCATTCATTTTCTTGTCGGCTTAGTCCCTTTATTAATCTGGGGTCGCCACAGCGGAATGAACCGCCAACTTATCAAGCACGATTTTACGCAGCGGATGCCCTTCCAGCCGCAACCCATCTCTGGGAAACATCCACATGCTCATTCTCACTCATACACTACGGACAATTTAGTTAATCAATTCACCTGTACCGCATGTCTTTGGACTGTGGGGGAAACCGGAGCACCCGGAGGAAACCCACGCGAACGCAGGGAGAACATGCAAACTCCACACAGAAACGCCAACTGACCCAGCCCAGCCGAGGTTCGAACCTGCGACCCAGCGACGCTCTTGCTGTGAGGCGACAGCACTACCTACAGCGCCACTGCGTCGCCTTGAGCAAATTCGTTCTTCCGATTTAAAACTAATTTTTGAAGCTGCGTCACGGCGATTAGAGACTTGTGTGTATTCCAGCGTGGAGACTGGATGTCTGTACCTGCGAGTACATCGTGACGTCTCTGAGTGTGCAGCATTAATTCATGAGAAAGACTTGGCTCAAACCAATCAGCACGCTCTATTGTGTATGTGGTGCAACTTCATTAATATGCATGATAGCTTTGAAGACCTGTTACTGTGTTCAGACGGCAGAGAGACGCCACGTTGTGTTACCAAAACAAGTGGAAGAATGAGAATTTGGAGACATGGGTCGTCAGTGTTTTGTTTATTAATGTGCTGCAACGAAGGTTTTGTTTTTATTTTCCCTCTATGAGAGCGCAGCTGGACTCACGTGTGGACTACAGTCCACGCCACAGAAATGTGTTTGTAAGGAACCTTTTTACCCGAGAGCTTTTCACATCTGGAAATGATGAAATCCGGATTTGCCACTCGTCTCCTTTTAAAAAAGACGCAGCTCCAGTTTGTGTTGATTGTCCTGTCGCTACAGATTTGGTAAGTGATCAATCAGTGGTCTTTGTTTGTTTATTCAGATGGAAAAATTAGTTGGTATGGTCAGCAGTGCTCTTTCAGTGTTTAAAGACATACTATAGTCAAAATGATTTAGTTATTGAGTTTACAGTATGTTAATATCACTGTAATATTATAGAACAATATTATAGACTGAAAGATCCGCTGTAAATGCTGCTCTTCGAGTGTAAACATGTAAACAATCGCAATCAAACTATTACAGTCGTGTAGGATTTTTATCGCATTTTGTGACAGGATAGTCTATACACACACGGCTTTCTGACTCTACCTACCGAGTGCATCTAAGTCAGTGGTGGCCAAACTTTTTAGACCCGAGGGCCACATCAAGTTTTGCAAACCAAGTGAAGGGCCACATCCAAAATCCTTTAAAATATAACTTTTATTTATAGTTGCAGTATGCATGGAACATGTAATATTGGACAGAAACATGTCACATTAACACAAAACAGATTTTTTAAAAATAGTTATTATTTAGTCAAAATTACAAGTCAAATTAATTTGCACTGCTATTTATATTTACTTATCAATCATCATAAAACAATAAAATAATCCCTTAAAAATATAATAATAATAATAATGTAATAATTTTTACAGTGGAGAATAGAAAAGATATTGTCTGACAGAAAAAATCTCCTATTAACACATTAAAAATAATTCTTAAAGTTTACTATTCAGTCAAATTTACAAAAATCTAATTTGCACTGCTTTTAGAATATACAGATCAATCATCATAAAACTTGATGAAACCACAAATCTTTGATAAAAGAACTTTTTAAAGTGGATGTATGCATGGAAAATATATTCTATGACAAAAATTAGCACATTTAACCAGCAATTATTATACAATTTGAGTCAAATTCACAACAATCTCATTTGAGCTTGTATTAATATGCTCATATCAATCATAAAACTATAAGATAAAACTGAGGAAGAATCTGAGGGCGTACTCACACTATGTACAGTACAGTTGCCTTGAACCGGGCCGAAACACGCTTGTCCCCTGTGCCCGCACTCACATGGGCCTGAGCACACTTCCGTCATCGATAATGCGCTGTTCAGTTTAAGAAGCACTCTCGCTCAGCACAGTGGAGATTTCTTTAGTTATATCGATTTAGTGGTTTGATATGCGGTGACACACAGTCTAATATTTCACCGAACAGATCAGCCACTTTTGACGCTCATAAACAATCATAAAGTCCTCGTGCTGCAGAAATTAGGAGGTTTGCTGAAGGTGCAGCTGACGTGCAGTGAGGGGTTTGTGTCTTTAATAATCTACGACAGTTTGTGTTCATTGAACAGTACGAATGATTAATAAATCCATATGAAACTCTGAAAAAGGCTTGCAGTGCTTTGCTATTTTATGTGCCACCACATAACTAGCTTTCGTTACAGACTCTTGAAGAGAACACTGTGTCATAAATGTCCTTTGCTGGGCTTTTAAGTGTGTGGCAAGTTTTGTAGCCTTGTTTGCCTTTTCTGCAGGTGACTGGTTGACAGCATAATTCGAATGTTTGCTTGAAAAATGCCGACTTAGGTTGTAATCTTTAAAAACAGCAATACTCTCTTGGCATATTAGACATACCGCTTTCTGTCTGATATTGGTGAAGAAGTATTTTGTTGTTCATTCTTCCTTAAACACACGACATTCAGAGTCAATTTTTCTTTTTTTTTCTCATTTTCAGTCATTAACGGTCGAGTGCTTTTTAATATCCAAGAGAGTGTTCTAATTCTACTGGTTGCACTAACTGTACCGCGTGCAATACTGCCATCAAATGGCGTTCACTTATGTTGCATCATTAATTTACTAATTCTGAAACCAAACTGTTACTCAGAAGCAGCATTTTAAAAACTCCCTCACGGGCCGGATGAAAGTGTTCAGCGGGCCGCATCTGGCCCTCGGGCCGTAGTTTGCCCACCTCTGATCTAAGTTATCGAGAAATGCGGAGGGTTTTTTCTCCCATTAGCCATGCGGTATCAAAGACTCCATTAAAACTCAACTCTCCAGCAGTTCCTCTCGTTTGTCACTGGGGACATGCAGGAAATGTTCCTGAATAAAAAGTGAAAGTGCCAAACCGCAGTGCCAAATTTGGCAAATAATTGGATTGCTGATGTCCATGTAAACACAGTCACTGTCTTTCTCCCCTGTGTCTGTGTGTTTGTTTTGCCTCCAGTGTTGCCAGATGTAGCTGATTTTTTACTCGCACAATCGGATTCATAACCGCTTAATCTGGCAACACTGTTTACCTTGCCTCTGTGAAAATCAGCGCGTGCCCAAATGGAAACTCCCATATTTGCAAACCCTTCCCTCTTTCCCTCCCTCGACACTCCCACCTGAACAGAGCTGGACACGCCCACTTTCCTGACTTTTTCCAAACTAGAGGTGTGAAAACACCCTGCTGAGACAGGGGGGTTTCATGGCCCGTTTCCACTGAGTGGTACGGTTCGGTTCCGAACCGAACAGTACCGTACCACTTTTTCGGCACCCTTTCGAAAGGGTACCAAAGACAAGAAAGGGTACCAAAAGGCGGAGCTAGATGCGCAGCTGAACGCTATTGGTTTACAGAGATACGTCATCAGCAAACACGCAACAAGCCAGAATGAAAACAAAGAAGCCGCCATGTTTTAATACACAGCCGAGAGAGATTACAGCGTAATTAATAATTATATATATCAAACGAACCTTATCGTCGTCTTGATGAACAGCCACAAACGAGCCATTTACGAGCCAGTCTGAAGCGCGAGCGGTTTCACTTTCTTGCTTGCGATCGCTGCGTGTCTATATTTGAAATAAACTTCTTGAGCTGATGATAATAACGTGTGCTTGATTATTGACGTGCTTTTGAAACTCGATCCTGTCAGAAACTGACAAACGCGAGAGTGACGCGCCAAAAAACAAAGGAGAAGCCGGAAAAAAAGAGGAGCACATTATTATTTCAGCAAACCTGAACAAGCTGCCATGTTTAACTATTATCATCACCTTTTGGACTATTATGAACTCGGGATGATGGAGTTACTTCCTAACAAGAGGCTACACGTGCTGCTGAAGATTACAGACACATTTAATCATGAGAGGTCTGACTGTGGGCTCTATTTCCTGTTGTTTTGAACCCAAATAAGGACTAAATGTCTGCTGTGTGTAGTTTTTCTGTAAGTGGTAACATATCGGAGACTGTAAGGGTTTGTATGTGTTCATATATGTTGCATTTATATATTTATTTTATATAACTGCAGACGTTACAGTAGGCTATTTCGCACTGTCATTGATCTGCAGTTATAATCAACTCATGTTCATAGTAAGGTTAGTAATAAACATTTATACAGAAGTATTGATGTGTGTAAAGCATCTGTGTTGTGAGAAGTGCTGCTCATATGATATGTGAGCGACCCGTACAGCTTTACTGTAGACATTTTCTCGAGCGAAAATGAGTTGACTGAAACTTTGTCGTACACAACGCCCACCAAAAGAGTACCTTTAGTACCCTTTTAGCAGTGGAAACGCAAGCCTGATAAAGGTGACCCGTACCAACCCGAACCGTACCGTACTGTACCAGTCAGTGGAAACGGGCCATTAAAGCACTGATTGAGTTTGAGCGGATTCAAGTCGCCTTGAAACAGAAGACGTACATCCACTAGAAACGGGTCTAAAATGAGAATTAAATGTACAGTGATGCTTGATTTCATTCTGATCAACTGATTGGATTGTTGGATGATGGGTGTTGCTAACAAAATGAGGAAATATTGAAAGCAGGGCAGAAACGAGACATACCCTGATAGCCCTGTCCTAAAGGTCTGATAGTCCCACCTTAATTGGCTGTTAGCTCCGCCCTAAAAGCATTCACTTTGAAGAAGTCGTTTTGAGGGGGAGGGAAGGTTATGGTGTTTTATTAAAGGTGCCCTATAAAGAAAATCTGGGTGTAGCATAGTAGAATAAGGCCGTACTCACACTATGTACAGTTGCCTTGAATCGGGCCAAAGCACGCTTGTCCCCTCTCCCGTCTCCCTCGACGGCCCGCACTCACATTACATTCGGGCCTGGGCGCGCTTCCGTCATCGATGATGTGCTGCTCAGTAAGCGCTCTCGCTCAGCACAGTGGAGATTTCTTTAGTTATATCGTTTAAGTTGTTTGATATGCGGTGACACGCAGTCTAATATTTCGCAGAACAGATCAGCCAATTTTGACGCTCATAAACAATCATAAAGTCCTCGTGCTGCAGGAATTAGGAGGTTTGCTGAAGGTGCAGCTGACGTGCAGTGAGGGGTTTGCGTCTTTAATAAACTACGACAGTTTGTGTTCATTGAACAGTACGAATGATTAATTAATCCATATGAAACAGTCACTTAAAAGTCACGTCTCGCTTTCAGTTTCGGGCTCAGGCACGCTTGCACTCAGACTGCAAGCGTACCGCGCCTGAGCCCAAGTGAACCGCGCTCTGGCCCACCTCTTCCAACCGGGCCAGGGCCACCCAAGTGTACCGTGCCTGAGCCCGATTCAGAGCACTCACATTTCTCAAACGATCCGGGAAACGGGCCTGGGCACGGTTCGGATAGCATAGTGTGAGTACGCCCTAATAAGTGGTCAGTGTATGGAAATGGCCATACTGTGAGCCTAATGCAGAGTTCAGACTGCATGATTTTCAAAGTCGTTGTGTCACAGATGTTTTCACACTGCATGACTATCTGGGCTTGTGTTTTGTCGCTGCTTTGTTTACACTGCAAGATGGATCGACGACAGGGGGTTTCACGCTCTATGACTTTAAAATAAGAAGAATCACCAACAACTCTGTCTAAACTACGGCTCACAACCAAACACACGTAGTATATCTTTTGATATTAACTACATGACGAGAAGGAAGCCTTTAATGGGGTAGAAATGTTCATATTTGCTCACCTGGGTTTGAAGGGAATTAGTCATTTCTGCTCAGCTTTTTTATTTCAAGCCGGTTGTGGTTTTGCTCAGATGATTTGTCAAACAGACACGGGTGCTCCTGCCAAATTTCTGCTAGTTTTTCCTCCATTTCTTGGGTCCAAATAAACTGAAATGAGCGCTTTTAGCTTCTCCCCAGCCTCCCGCTGACGTGCAGGTACCCGTACTAGTGGATGCTGCTCTCTCATTGGCTGTAGGTGATCGCCGATGTTATTTTCAGTCTGAACTCATTTCACACGGCATGATTTGAATCGCCGACAGCTCCAGATATTTAACATGTCAAATATCTCACGGGCGACTCACCGGCGATTCTTTCAGATCACGTCTTTGATAATTCACACTGTGTGATTATCAATCGCGTGCTCGAGCACCGATTTGCCTGTGATTTCAGGCTTTTGTCGGCGATTTCTCAAAATTTGTCGGCGAGTCAAAATCTGGGTTAAAGTCATGCATTCTGAACTCTGCATTAGACATCATTGTTTCCTCATTCTCATCTAAATTCCATGAGTGTAAAACCCCAGTGGACAAAGGGCCAATCAAAACACAAAGCAGACTGTTGCGTGATTCACAGGCCACGCCTTTAGTATTTGCATGTAATTTAGAGCTGTGTCTCATTACATAGGTTGCATCCTCCGACGGATGCATTCGAAGTGCCCTGCGTCAGCATCGCGATGAAGGCTGTCTCGTTTCAAAAAAATTGGAAGGCTCCTTCAAACGCAGCCTCTTAAAATGCATCTTTCATTTCCCAGCTAATGGAGGACACAACCGATGGATCCTTCGTGGCCTCGAACATCCCAAGATTCATTGCGCGCTGATAACGGCAGGACATTTTGAAGAGAAAACTCCGGATTAAATGTATGAATGAAGTTTATTTTACTTGGAGTTCCAAACACACATTAATAAACAAAAAGAGTATGACATGTCTAACTAAAGAGACCGTTATAGACCGTTTACATTATGTAAATTGTATGTATCTAAGGAATTGTGTTTCCAGCTTCTGTAAACCTCGCTTTGACTTCAGATCGCTTAAAATAAGTTTTAAAATCACTTTGAAAAAAATTCATAACAAATTTTATCAGCGCTTATCAACGTCCGCTGTTACGGTGGCCTGGTAAAGAGATCTGTCCTCTGTAGGCTAGATCTTCTCATTTCAAAATGCTCGATTCGGCCTGTGTGGACTTCGAAGGACTCACCTTTGAAGTCTGCATCCTTCGGAGGATGCAGCCTCTGAAATGAGACGGAGATTAAGCCTGGTTTATACTTCTGCGTCAAGTGATCGGCGTGACCCACGGCGCAAGCCTCGCACGTAGCAGTGCATTTATACTTGTGCGCACTGTTTCTGTTTCCCTGCAATAACACTTCCGAAACTCTAGCTGGCAGTAGGTGTTTATGTTCCTCTGTGTCGAGTTTCTTTGCTGGTGTTTTGTGTTTTCTGAACACTTCCTTAATGTACAAGTGGCTCAAACTTGCTCATTTTGAGGCGGGAACCGGCGGACGCGCAACAACTTTAATCATGAGGTAAACACAAAACAACAGTCTCCATCCGGGGCTCCTTTATGGGACTCCACACTTGTAAACACTCGCTGCATCGGGCGCGCGGCTCTCACCTCCGCCCACACTCGTCAGCGCTACCAAGCTGACCAATCACAGAGCTTGCGATACGCGTACGCGTTGCATTTTTTGAGAGGTGCGGGTCAACGTTGCCGACGGCCACGGCGAAGGGCTATGCGTCCACGCGTAGACTGCGCCGTAGCATACGCGTGCGTTTCACGCAGATGTATAAATCGGCCTTTAGGCAAAGTCCTTTTAAGGCAAGTCATTTCACTCGGCGGCCATCTTTGAAACGCATCTCTGGCAGTATGCTCGGGCATTCTGTTTGAATGGGGAAACACCAAATTATCCAAAACTACTTGCCAAGCTAGCGATTACATTTCATACGGTATGTATTTCATTACGAATAACCAATACAATTAAACAACATCTGTCTCTTTAGTTTCATTTCTAAATGTTCGTATCACACAAAATCAGCAGAAACTCACGTCTGGTCTGAGCCCCAGTGTTGCCAGATTGGAAATGTCAAAGTATCGTACCAGAACCTCAAAATTATCGTGTTTGGAGGAAAATTATCGTACACTAGTCAAACGGAGAGTATACAGATATTATCTAGACAAATAGCTTTTTGACACAACGTGCAAATTACCACAATACATAAAAAAAATTAAATAAAATAGGCGTACCTTAGTGGGAAGGTTCA
Source organism: Danio kyathit (assembly GCA_903798195.1). NCBI lineage: Eukaryota > Metazoa > Chordata > Actinopteri > Cypriniformes > Danionidae > Danio > Danio kyathit. The sequence goes on along the minus strand of CAIGQS010000437.1, from coordinate 20,190 downwards.
AAGTCCACCTCTGAGCCGCTGTCATTGGATACGTGCATGTTGCCAGATGTTGAGGGATTCTTTTTGCTGTACAAAATGGATCGCGACATAGTGCTGGTTTGCTCGAAAGCAGTGCACCCTCTTGAATTTTTAACACACTCTGAGGTGTGCACGAGCCCATTCATAGTATCTGTAATGAGCTCATTTTGTGGCTGTTTTAATGAAAAACACGTTCACATGATGCATTTGAATGGGGAAAAACGAGAACATCAAGGGCAAACTCCCCTGTCCTTCTCACTTTCTTTTTCAGCACTAATTTTCATTCATTCATTCATTTTCTTTTCGGCTTAGTCCCTTTATTAATCCGGGGTCGCCACAGCGGAATGAACCACCAACTTATCCAGCACATGTTTTTACGCAGCGAATGCCCTTCCAGCCGCAACCCATCTCTGGGAAACATCCATACACACTCATTCACACACATACACTACGGACAATTTAGCCTACCCAATTAACCTGTACCGCACGTCTTTGGACTGTGGGGGAAACCGGAGCACCCGGAGGAAACCCACACCAACACAGGGAGAACATGCAAACTCCACACAGATACGCCAATTGATCCAGCCGAGGCTCGAACCAGCGACCTTCTTCCTATGAGGCAACAGCACTACCTACTGCGTCACCCAGCACTAATTTTTTAAACTTTATTTCTTAAACGATCGACCTCAACCTGAAAACTACTGACCTAAGCACGGCCACGCGCAGCTGGAATGTTAACTCGTGAGAGAGAGCCATTCTCCACATTGATTGGATGGGGAGATGTGACGTAAGATGGCATAGAAAACATGCCCAACTCCACGTTCTCCTCACAGACAGTAGACAAAAGATGCAGCTAGATCAATAAGTATAGAAGCCCTAAGATAATGAAATTCTGTTTAAATGCCATAAAACTCTGAAATTATCGTACATTATAGGATTTATTTCATTATTGATCGGACAGAGGTTAGAAATTATCGTACAAATACTATAATTATCGTACGTCTGGCAACGCTGCTGAGCCCCTCCCCCGGAGAATTGTCATTCTATAGCGATCAGTGATTGGCTTCTGTACTAGACGGCGGGCTTTATTCGCCATATGGCGATCGATGACTGGCTCCTGTACTAGAAGGCGGGGCTTCATTCGCCATAATAGCTGCATCTCATTTCAGAGGCTGCATCCTCCGAAGAATGCAGACTTCAAAGGTGAGTCCTTCTAAAGGCCGATTTATACTTCTGCGTCAAGCGCACGCGTATGCTATGGCGCAGCCTACGCGTGGACGCATAGCCCCTCGCCGTGGCCGTCGGCGTCGTTGATGTGCACCTCTCAAAAAATGTAACGCGTACACGTAGCGCAAGCTCTGTGATTGGTCGGCTTGGTAGCGCTGACGAGTGTGGGCGGAGGTGAGAGCCGCACGCCCGATGCAGCGAGTGTTTACAAGTGTGGAGTCCCGTGAAGGAGCTCCGGATGGAGACTGTTGTTTTGTGTTTACCTCATGATTAAAGTTGTTCCACGTCCGACGGTTCCTGCCTCAAAATGAGCGAGTTTGAGCCACTTGTACATTAAGGAAGTGTTCAGGAAAAACAAAAAAAACAGCGAAGAAACTCGACACAGAGGAACATAAACACCTACTGCCAGCTTGCGTTTCGGAAGTGTTATTGCAGGGAAACAGAAACAGCACGCAGAAGTATAAATGTAATATCATCTGCATGATAAAGTATAAATTCAATGTTTTGAAATGAGAAGATCTAGCCTACAGAGGACAGATCTCGTCACCAGGCCACCATAACAGCGGACGTTAATAAGCGCTGATAAAATTTGTAATAACTTTCTTTCAAAGTGATTTTAAAACTTATTTTAAGCGATCTGAAGGTAAAACAAGGTTAACAAAAGCTGGAAATATATTTCCTTTTATCCATACATGTACACATAAAAATGTAAACTGTCTATAAAATCACTCTTTAGTAAGACTTGTCATACTCTTTTTGTTGCCTTTTCAAAACGTCCTGCCGTAATCAGCGCGCAATGAATCTTGGGACGTTTGAGGCTGTGAAGGATCCACCGGTTGTGTCCTTCATTAACTGGGAAACGAAGGACACATTTTGAGGCTGCGTTTGAAGGAGCCTTCCAATTTTTTTGAAATGAGACCGCCTTCGTCGCGCCGCAATGACGCAGCTCACTTCGAATGCATCCTTCAAAGGATGCAGCCTCTGAAATGAGACACAGCTACTGACAGTTACACTTTTCCCCATTCAAAAATATACGAGTGACACGTCTTGTGTATTCTATAGTCTTTGGCTTAGGTCATTCATCTGGACCTATGGGATCATTAATATTCACGCCTCAGGCTGTGTTTGATAAGCAACATTGTTTTCTAGTAAGAAAACAATGATAGTTTTCCCCCCTTAGTTATTTTAAAGCTTATATTTACCTTACAGAGTATGTGGGACTTTTATTTTGAAAAGGCAACCGCAGATTGTTTGTGTTTTTGGGCAACGACAGCACAAGTCCTGTTCAAAGCTGGTTCAAAACTCGGGTCGGGATGCAAAATGCAGGATTTACAGATTACACATGTACTCAGCTCCACTCCTAAAGAGGCATCAGGTATGTATTATTGCGTCTTTTCTTAATTTATGATGTTTAATGTGAAATTTACTGCCTATGTTTTAACAAACACATGTAGATGAGGATGAATCGTGTCAAATCACTCAGCTCAACTGTCGTCTGTTCATGCAGATGATATTAACTCCTGGCTTTTGGGCCTTCTTTGACAATATACCTTAAAAATACAACACCATACATCCCTATTGGTCTCTTTTGTCAATCCACATCAGATCTCGTGAGCAAAATAGATTAACGTTACTCTGGGTTTATTTCTCCATGTAGATAAAATAAACCTCCACCCATTAAGTTCAAAACCCACAGAACTGTTTTATATGCTCATTTATCACGCTATAAAATACTCCTACAATTAGAAGCTCCATATTTGGATCGATTGTGAATATTAATGAGCTTTGACGTGCAGCTCTCACAAGCTATGTTTCCATCCAAAAATGTGAATTAACTTTGTGCAAAGCTGGATTGTCGCATAAAAGACGTGCGAATAAAGCAGAATTTCCATCCAACGAGTCAAAGCGAACAAAATTGTATCTTCCTGATTAGCTGGCGCAAAATATCAACAGTAAAAACGGAATTTGCTGCAGTAGGAGAAGCTGCGTGAATCTTCTCTTTATTTAAAGAGCCCCTATTATGGGTTTTTGAAAATGACCTTCTATGTAATGTGTAACACAGCTCTAAGTGAAGTGAAATATCCAGCTAAAGCTTAAATCTGAAAGTGGACAGTTTTTAAAACTATTAATTCATCTATAAAAGAGTCGACTCATAGTGGTTTAAACGAATCGTCTTGATAACGATTCTTTAGCCGTTTCGGCGTGACGTAGACGCGAAACATAATGGTTGCGCGCGCAGACCTGCGAATTTAAACCTGCGGCCCCGCCCACTAACACAGCAGCTAAGAGAAGAAGAAAAACAGATCCTGAAGTCATGACTCGAGTCATGAAGACGCTGTGCTCAGCTGGATATTATTGGAAGTTTGAGGGAAAGTTCGTGTTATATTAGGTGCGTTCGACTTCATGCAGCGCTGCGCAGATCGATCGAAGTCTGTCTTAAAGCGGTGCATGCTGGTTAGAAATTTTGGCCGGATTGATGCTGCGCCGACGGCATGTGACTGTCACATGTGGCATCAAAGTACCGCGACAGCGCTTCGAGATCAGACGACTGACTCAGCCCGCGCAGCAACTGAAGAGCACCTGCATGAACTGTGATGACGACACCAATATAATACGATTGGCCAAGTTCACCGCATGACAACAACCACGTGTGATTCAGGTTTATTATTGGACATGGACAACATCCTTCTCACAAATTTCAAAACAAACAATTAACTGTTGTTCAAACCCTCTCTATCTTGTACACATCATGCTTAAAATACTACAAATATTTTACTGCAGCATCATCTTTTGTTAAATAATTTGTTCATACTGACTAGATTGTTTGCACAGGTTTATTCTGCCTTTTTTATACAGACTACTGTATTTAGCTCCATAAACGATATAAATGATATATTTTAGTAAATAACTTAAATATTAACTCAAATAAGTCTTACAGACTTGTAATACAATAATTATCATCATTGATCCTGACGATTTCTTAGCAAATTAATTTATATAAAAATATGTAATATAAAAATATGATTCTAAAATATTTTATTTTCTGTCAAACCATATTACGCAGAAATGTTAAAAGTGTCATTGATGTACCTGCTCTTTCTGGGAAATTTCTACTGAAAGTGTAGCTCATTTATTTTGGTCATTTTGTTCAATCTTTTTGGATTAAAGGGCTTTTTTAAAAATGCCTTCATTATTCAAAATAATCCTTTATTTCTCATGCATTTGTATGTAGGCTACTAAATTTTAATTCATAATTCCCTTACTGTTCAAAAATGAAGTTTGTAGAGACTGTATTTTGATTTTATTTGTACTTTATATCTTTTGTTGTTATTTCAATAAATAAATAAATAAATGATCACGCCATGTGATCGGTAATGGTCCGTGTAACCCTTTGCAGTGCTTTGTTCAATTCACACCGTCAAAATTAAACAAATGAAAAATGCATTTCAAACTTTCATTTTTCATTTTTTCTGAGTACTTCAACAACGGATAATTGTCACTCGGTTTAATTTTTGATTCTACAAGTTTGGGGTTGTTGCATTTAAATCTGATCTCAGAACAAACTTGAAATAATGACACATTATTGTGATTTTCCATTTTTATTTTCTGCGCTCGCAGTCGGGCCGTACCATTGCCGCCAGAGGGGTGTGGAGTTCTGGATTAGTGCGCAAACCAGCAGATACCGTAGATGCTGTCATGTTATTTTTATGACATATTTGATACATTGTTATCTAGGCTTGGCATTACCAGCCAAATGCGAGTGAATTTCACCTGTGGCGAGTTAGACAGCCGCTCCCACTATTGCCACTTATAGGCAGGTTGAATGTGCTTGAGCAGCGACACACAACATAAAATGAATGAGCAGGAGCCCCACGTCACTTTTGCTTAGTTCAGTTATTTGAACTTGCGTGGGAGACAAACGCATCGTGATACCCCGCATCATTCACGCATTTGCATTGATTTTGTGTGTAATCTACTCACGCAAACACTTAATTCATGCTTAGTGTGAACCCAGCATGAGACCAGCAGATAAAGAATCAATCTGGATAAAATAAATACAGTCAAATAAAACAGATTGTACAGTATAATAACAATAAAGCACATGCACAGGTATAGGGTCTCTGCATGGCCCTGATAGCAATAGAAAACTGGAATGTCCCAACAGTTCACAAAAACAAACCTCTCTCTCTCTCTCTCTCTCTCTCTCAATTCAATTCAATAGTTGCTTTATTGGCATGACAAATGTTACAAATGTATTGCCAAAGCAGTTCTAAAGTTTACATAAAAAGTAACATGCATATATATAATAAAAAACAAAACAGTAAACACAGTAAATAGTAAAAAAAAAAAAAAAGAAAAGAAAAAGAAAAAAAGATGATATTTATACATAATAATTAAATAAAATATCAACAATACATCATTCAATATATCATATTAATATTCAGTATATTATATTATTATTCAACATATATTATTCATACAAATCAATACAAAAATAATAATAGATCAGAATAAACTGTCCATTTAACAACCAACATTTTAGGATAAAACGGTAATAAAACCAATAATAATCAGTATATTTACAATGATTCATTTATAATAATCTAGGTGTGTGTGTGTGTGTGTGTGTGTGTGTGTGTGTGTGTGTGTGTGTGTGTGTGTGTGTGTGTGTGTGTGTGTGTGTGTGTATGTGTGTTTGCAAGCGCAAATGTTTTTATTGGTCTGCTCTCTCTTTTTGTGACAGGCATTAATGTATTGTGCCGCTAGAAGGACACAGTCAGTTTTTTCCCCTAGTAAATATTGCAGTTGTGTTTTATTGTCTGACTCAGTGAATTGTGGGTAAATGCTCTGTAGTTTGGGGTAGAATGTTTCTCTTATGTGCTGATAGTTTGTGCAGCGGGTGAGGCAGTGTTCCTCCGTCTCCACCTCTGCCTGGGCACAGTGTGGGCTGATGCGGCTCTCTCTGGGTTGCCAGTTCTGTCTGTATCGGCCCGTCTCTACAGTCAGACTGTGAGCACTCAGCCTGTATTTGGTCATTGTTGTTCTTAATTTACTGTCCTTTACTGCGCTCAGATATGTTGCTGTGGTATAATCTCTGTTTAGGTCTAAATAACATTGAAGTTTACTTTGTTTTCCGGCTGCTTCATTCCAGTAAGTCAGATACTCTTCTTTTCGTGCATTTATCATCTGATTGGGCTTAATTCTGTGGATGAGCATGTCCGTGTCCTGATGCTGCCTGCTGTTAGTCATATTCGTTATGTTGGTTTGTGTTTGCAGCTTCAGGACCATCTGAATCAGGGGGCTTTTTTCAATGTCCATTTCTTGGTTTTTGAGGGCTTTGTAATGATAAGAGTTGGGGTCACTCATTTTTATGTGTTTCCAGAATTTGACGGCTCGTTTCTCAATGCGCATGAGTAGAGGATACTGGCCTAATTCTGCCCTGCATGCATTGCTGGGTGTGTTCCTCTGTACCCTGAGGATGCTCCTGCAGAACTCTGCATGGAGGCTTTCAATTGGATTCTTATCCCACTTATCAAACTCATGACTGAGGAGAGGACCCCACACTTCACTCCCATATAGCACTATAGGTTCAATCACCGACTGGAAAATTTTGAGCCAGATTCGAACTGGAATTTCTATTTGTGTTGATTTTTTAATGGCGCAAAAGGCCCTTCTTGCTTTCTCTTTCAGTTCATTCATTCATTCATTTTCTTGTCGGGTTTGTCCCTTGCGGGGTCGCCACAGCGGAATGAACCGCCAACTTATCCAGCACGATTTTACGCAGCGGATGCCCTTCCAGCCGCAACCCATCTCTGGGAACTTCCACACACTCATTCACACTCATACACTATGGACAATTTAGCTTACCCAATTCACCTGTACTGCATGTCTTTGGACTGTGGGGGAAACCGGAGCACTCGGAGGAAACCCACGCGAACGCAGGGAGAACATGCAAACTCCACACAGAAACGGCAACTGACCCAGCCCAGCCGAGGTTCGAACCTGCGACCCAGCGACGTTCTTGCTGTGAGGCAACAGCACTACCTACTGCGCCACTGCGTTGCCCTCTTTCAGTTCATTCACAGCCAAATTTAGTTTTCCATTAGCACTTATTTTAAACCCGAGGTATGTGTAGCTTGTGGCAGGTTCAACTTTTGTCATACCAAGAGTAAAGCTGTATCTCTTTCCCTGACATCTGGGTTTCTTCTGGAATATTAGGGTTTTGGTTTTCTTTGGGTTAACGGTCAGGGCCCAGGTCTGACAGAAGCTGTGCAGGATATCCAGCTGCTGCTGTAAACCCTCCTCTGTTGGCGACAGCAGCACCAGATCATCTGCAAACAGCAGGAACTTTACACTCTCTCTCTCTCTCTCGCTCTCTCTCTGTGTGTGTGTGTGTGTGTGTGTGTGTGTGTGTGTGTAGCTATGTGTGTTAGACAGTGTAAACTCTGCAGACTTGAGGACCCCGCAATATAACATTACAGTCTGCTTTTAAAAAGTTTTGTATACTTAAAGCCAAAATCCGCTTCTTAGCGTTTACAGTAACCGTGATCTTCAGCACTGCCATTGAAGCAAGGTGCTTTTTCAGATTTGTTTGCCTCAATTTATAGAAGTGTTTTTCACTTTAGAAAACCACACACACTTCTCTGCATACTGTACATGAGGTAGATTACATTATTTAAAACTTCACTTGACTGGATCTGTTCTTACAATCTTCCAGCATGGTTACAAGCAAGCTGTCACTCCTGACATATCCTCTTTTCTGGTATGTTCAATTAGTGTTAAAGACTTTGGCCCTCCAGGAATCACCCAATATGAAATTAATTGCTATTATATAAAATTAACACTGATTAAATAAAGAACAAAAGCGTGGCATGGCTTAGTGGTTAGCACTGTCGCCTCACAGCAAGACGGTTGCTGGTTTGAGTCTCGGCTGGGTCAGTTGGCATTTCTGTGTGGAGTTTGCATGTTCTCCCCGTGTTGGCGTGGGTTTCCTCTGGGTGCTCCGGTTTCCCCCACAGTCCAAACACATGCGCTATAGGTGAATTGATGAACTAAATTGGCCGTAGTGTATGAGTGTGTGTGTGAGTGAATGAGTGTGTATGGGTGTTTCCCAGTACTGGGTTACAGCTGGGAGGGCATCCGCTGTGTAAAACATATGCTGGAATAGTTGGCGGTTCATTCTGCTGTGGCGACCCCTGATGAATAAAGGGACTAAGCCGAAGGAAAATGAATGGACTATAATTAAATGTATGTAAATAGGAAACAGAATAATAATCTTTATACCATTAATAAGTTCATTTTTAAATGCCAATAAAAAATATCTTAAATACCTATGAATAAATATATGTAAATAAGGAACAGAATAAAATTTTAAATGCTTTAATAAGTTATTTTCTATTAAAAATACACATATTTCATAAAATAACTGTTCATTGATAAGAATAATAATCATTATTTTGTTCAAGTTTATTTGTAAAGCGCTTTTTACAAAAAATTGTTTAAAAGCAGCTTTACAAAAGGTGCACAATCAAATATAAGTTATTATATACAGACATTTTTAACCTGCAGTTTTATAGCATATACAGTTGAAGTCAGAATTTTTAGCCCCTCTGTTTATTTTTTCCCCCAATTTCTGTTTAACGGAGAGAAAAAAATTTCAGCACATTTCTAAACATAATAGTTTTAATAACTCATTTCTAATAACTGATTTATTTTATCTTTGCCATGATGACAGTAAATAATATTAGACTAGATATTCTTCAAGACACTTCAATACAGCTTAAAGTGACATTTAAAGGCTTAACTAGGTTAATTAGGGTAACTAGGCAGGTTAGGGTAATTAGGCAAGTTATTGTTTAATGATGGTTTGTTCTGTAGACTATTGAAAAAAAAGGGGCTAATAATATTGATCTTAAAATGGGTTTTAAAAAAATTAAAAACTGCTTTTATTCTAGCCAAAATAAAACAAATAAGACTTTCTCTAGAAGAAACAATATTATCAGACATACTGTGAAAATTTCCTTGCTTTTTTAAACATCATTTGGGAAATATTTGAATAAGAAAAAAAATCAAAGGGGGTTGAATAACAATGATTGCAACTGTATATATATATACAGAATGAACCGCCAACTATTCCAGTATATGTTTTACGCAGTGGATGCCCATCCAGCTGCAAACATATATATATAGTTTCCCGGTGTTGGTTTGCGACTGGATGGGCATCCACTGCATAAAACATATGCTGGAATAGTTGGCGGTTCATTCTGCTGTGGCAACCCCTAAAATAGAGACTAAGCCGAAGGAAAATGAATCATTTATGGATCAAGCACAAGAAAAGAATGATTTAAGACAAACTTGAGTGTGCACTATATAATATAGGTATAATATAATGTTCATTCATTCATTCATTTTCTTGTCGGCTTTGTCCCTTGCGGGGTCACCACAGCGGAATGAACCGCCAACTTATCCAGCACGATTTTACGCAGCGGATGCCCTTCCAGCCGCAACCCATCTCTGGGAACATAATATAATGTTATTAATTGTTATTAATAACAGGCTCGCCATTAACTTTTTTGCTTACCAGCCACTGGGGCTAGTAGTTTTCCAAAGTTACTAGTCACTCTGCATTTTCACTAGCCACTATTTTACTGTTAGGTAATTCTATTTAATATGCTAACATTGTTCTTTTACTTGATTTAGGTCATTTAAAACCCCTATGACCACCCAAATTATAATATGCATCCTATACCAGCTGATAAAAATAATAAAAAATTATAATGTAAAAACATAATCTGTTTTTGTGAAATTATGTCACATAAAACATACCTTCACCTAAACTGAAACATTATTCATAATGAATAAAACTGCTAACTGACTCTTTTCCAGCAGGGGGCGCCTGTAGACCCGCAGAAATAATGCTGTTGCCTTGGTTACTGCAGTAAACAAAACAGTGAAACACAGCAGGATTTTATCGATTTCATAAAATACATCTCAATATTCGCAGATTCAGTTCAGGGACTCCCATACAACTATACATTACATAATTGAAAATAATACAAAATATTTTCTTCATTTTCTTGTCGGCTTTGTCCCTTGCGGGGTCGCCACAGCGGAATGAACCGCCAACTTATCCAGCACGATTTTACGCAGCGGATGCCCTTCCAGCCGCAACCCATCTCTGGGAACTTCCACACACACATTCACACTCATACACTATGGACAATTTTAGCTTACCCAATTCACCTGTACTGCATGTCTTTGGACTGTGGGGGAAACCGGAGCACCCGGAGGAAACCCACGCAAACCCAGGGAGAACATGCAAACTCCACACAGAAACGCCAACTGACCCAGCCCAGCCGAGGTTCGAACCTGCGACCCAGCGACGTTCTTGCTGTGAGGCAACAGCACTACCTACTGCGCCACTGGGTTGCCAATACAAAATATAATACCTTGCAAAACAGCATTCATAGTACTTTTAATACCCTTAAATTTCTCTAAATTAAATTGATCAACTTTTAATACTTTTTAAGACCCCGCGGACACCCTGCTACATGTGTATGAGTGACAGATTAGAAATGTCATCATAATTCATCGTCAGATTGATTCTTTATCTGCTGGTCTCATGCTGGGTTCACACTAAGCATGAATTAAGTGTTTGCGTGAGTAGATTACACACAAAATCAATGCAAATGCGTGAATGATGCGGGGTATCACGATGCGTTTGTCTCCCACGCAAGTTCAAATAACTGAACTAAGCAAAAGTGACGTGGGGCTCCTGCTCATTCATTTTATGTTGTGTGTCGCTGCTCAAGCACATTCAACCTGCCTATAAGTGGCAATAGTGGGAGCGGCTGTCTAACTCGCCACAGGTGAAATTCACTCGCATTTGGCTGGTAATGCCAAGCCTAGATAACAATGTATCAAATATGTCATAAAAATAACATGACAGCATCTACGGTATCTGCTGGTTTGCGCACTAATCCAGAACTCCACACCCCTCTGGCGGCAATGGTACGGCCCGACTGCGAGCGCAGAAAATAAAAATGGAAAATCACAATAATGTGTCATTATTTCAAGTTTGTTCTGAGATCAGATTTAAATGCAACAACCCAAACTTGTAGAATCAAAAATTAAACCGAGTGACAATTATCCGTTGTTGAAGTACTCAGAAAAAATGAAAAATGAAAGTTTGAAATGCATTTTTCATTTGTTTAATTTTGACGGTGTGAATTGAACAAAGCACTGCAAAGGGTTACACGGACCGGTAATCATGACTGCAGCAACTTGAGTCCCCGAAGTGGCCGGCTTGACGGCTCCGTTTTCAACTCCGCCCCCGCCTGCGCTCGGCTAATCTCGTTGATCACCGGCTGCAGCTGTGCTTAATGTCGAACACACCTAATCTCTACCCAAAGATGAAGCTGTGAAGAGTCAGTGGTTGAGGTTTATTTTTTTTTTTGCAAAAAAGGAAGGATCAGAAAAGACTACTGATGTATGAGACTTTGACAGAGCTCCACAGGAACTATCAGTACACAGCTCATAGATTATTTCTCCATTTTGTAATGAGGGTTGGTGATCGTTGGGAAAAGCAGAGTTTAGGTAAGCCCTGAGAACATTTTAAACACTTATACATATCGCGACTAAAAACGCGACGCGTGCCGCTTTCTTTGCGGATTTAAACGTGTTTGTGAGCTGGCAATCCTGTCGTTTGTCATGTGTTTAACTGAACTGCTTTAATGCACTCATGCACACACAAAAAATCCTGGAGACTGGATGAAAGTGAGGACCGGGAGGGAGGGGGTGCGAATCGCGGATGAACGGGAGAACCGCGGGAGTTCACGGACGCCGCCCTCACTATTATATGGAGGCGCCGACCCTAATAACACTGATGAGAACCGGGTACTGTATTCTGTGGTGTCAGTAACTCATGTGAAGTTGTTTCTTTAATGTACATTCTTATGTATTCTGTTTTTGAATGTTTCTGTTGAGGACTTTTTTTTATGTTGTGTCCTCTGAGGAGGAGGGTAATGTGTGTGTGTGTGTCTGTGTGTGTGTGTAAAAAGAGCAGGTAGAGCAGAGTTGCCAGATTGGGCGTTTTCTCGTTCAATTGGACTGTTTTTAACTCGATTGTGCGGGTATAAACCATGGTATAAACACTTATCGTGTTTTTCGCGACTGTCACAACCGTGTTTTCCAGATGAGTGTGCGGGTTTTTTTTTTGCATTTTGGCGGGTTTTGGATAGTTTTTGGGCTGGAATCAGTCAGCTACATCTGGCAACACTGAGGTAGAGTATGACAGGCTAGGAGACGCGTGTCGATTTCCTCCCCAGTTCTTTGAGTTTTTGCTTAATAAAATAGTTAGTCGACCGTAATTTCAAGCCGATCGTCTGTATTTACATTCACCCACTGCCGAAATCCACGCCTCACAATAATATGAAGCGTGTACGCACTCTGACTATTTCTATATTGTTGATAAACCGCGCTGGGCATTTCACTCTGTCTCGTGCTGAACGCTGTCGACCAATTGCAACAGGCCATCATCGGTCCAATCAGCGCAGATTAGCTTCGCGCTAAGGTGGGGTTTGGGAACAAATGAATCACTGAACGATTCATATGGGAGTCGCTGGGAAAATTACGTAAAAATAAATGCAGATTATAAGACCATGAAATTGTTTTTTGACCTTGCATGCATATTAGACTGTTGTTGGAGACCCTTACAACCAAAATATGACCCTGTTTAATGTATAATAGGGGCTCTTTAATAAATGACTTGCGCCTCAGAAGGCAATCCTGACACGCAGTGAATGTGTGGAGGCATTTGAAGGTGTCAGACGCGGAGCACAGACGCTCTTGATTCTGGAGGTCATTAATAATATATTAACACTAATACTGAAACGGTAAGGCGTTTTAGAATGACCAAAACAACATTTCAGATTTTTTACAGTGTGCTCAGCCTGCTGGTTTGTCCATTCACACACATTTTCATCATCATGTAATGAAAATCACAAGACCTTTTTTTAAAGGAAGTTGTTCGGTAAAAGCGTTTCTATTGTAGTTTATGTGCATCTTATCAAATAAAAAGTTGATCCTACTCCGTTATTATGTGCATGTTTTTATGCACATTTTCAAAATGTATGCACATCTTGGCGTTTCCATCAACCGGTTTATTTTATGCGCATCTCCAAAATGCGCATACAATAGGTGGATGGAAAGGTAGCTACAGACACACACATGGACCCTGCATGATGTTCGCTGAACAAGGGCAACATAATGCTTAATTTGTCAAAAAACAATTCTACCTCAACAAATGAGGTAGATACCTAGTGTAACTAGATACAGGGCTTGACAATAACTTTTTTTGATCACCAGCCACTGTGGCTAGTAGTTTTCCAACGTTACTACCCACATAGCAAAATTTCTCTGGCCCACACAATCTGGTTTTGCTTGGCCCACATGCCACAGTGAATTACAGTACATGACTGGACCAAGTCTGACTTCCAGACAAGGGCCAAACACAGTGGTGGAGCTAGAATTTTTTACAGGGGGGTGGCCACTGCTATTTCAGGGGGTCCATACACGCACGCACTCACGCACACACACACATACTCAAATACAAATGCACACACAAACACACTGAAAGTGTTTAGAAAACCCAAATCTAATCCATTACCACCATATAATTTAAAATACGAAAATATCACAATTTTCTCATCATCTACTCACTTTGTTGTTAGTTAATAAGTAATGACAGGATTTGATTTCTAACATTGGTTAAAACATAATTGCCTAGTAGATGCTCTGACCTGCTGGTGGACCTGAAGTCTGACCTAGTTTGTATATGCGCATAAAAAACAGTTGATGAAGACGCCAAGATGCACATAAATTTTGAACATGCGCATAAAAACATATGCACATAAGTGAGTAGAATAATCTTTTTTATTCTATAAGAAAAGATGTGCATAAACTACAATGGAATTAAAAAAGTCATGTAATTTTGTTATGAGAGATCATGTGATGATGAAAATGTGTGTGAATAGACAAACCAGCAGGCTAAGCACATTGTAAAACATCTGAAATGTTGTTTTGGTCATTGTTGAACGCCTTAACCATTTCAGTATTAGTGTTGTTATATTATTAATGACCTCCAGAATCAAGAGCGTCTGTGCTCCGCATCTCACAAACTCCTTCAAACGCCACCGCACGTTTACTGCGTGGGGATTGTCTTCTGAGGCGCAAATCATTTATTACATGAAGAAAAGATTGACGCAGCTTCTCTTATCGCAGCAAATTTCGTTTTACTGTTGATATTTGGCACCAGTTAATCAGGAAGTGATCATTTTGTTCTCGTTGACTCGTTGGATGGAAACGCTGCTTTATTCGCACATCTTTCATGCGATAATCCAGTTTTGCGCATAAAGTTCATCCGCATTTTTGGATGGAAGCATAGGCTAGCTGGTATGTTTGAACCAAGCGGCAACCTCCCGCTCTCCCTCAGGAAGCCAATACGGAAGTAACTGAAACTGCAATTCATCGAAATTCCGAAAGTCCTGGCTCCATAATAGAGCAAATTTCTATTGAGCCCACTGTGAGAATGGCCAACTTTACAGCATAAAAAAAGGTGTTTACAGCCTGGTACAAAGAACGATTTTGGTTCATATAGCCAATATTACCCTTCGTGACAACTGTGAGGGGGGTGAATTTTTTTTATAACTCATCCGTTTCCTTTATATTAGGTTATATGAAGTTTGCATAATTAAGGGCGTGGCCACTTGAGTGACAGCTAGGTCTCGCTGGTCGCAGTCACTTACGGCTGATTAGCCGCTGATCTCGGCATATTCATCGTATTTTTGTGTTGTTATATGTGACTTTACACAGTCAGTTGCCTTTTGGAATTATTTCCTACAGTTATCAGATGATATGGCATGCTGTGTGCATTTAATTGTGCTCACAAGCCATTCACGTGGCCTCCATTTCCCAGGTGAGTGAAATTATATAATTATATACCATCTCTATGAATGTATTTGTTTTATTTAAGATCATTTATCATTTCTAATGTTCTTTAGAGCTGTAATGCACTCCAGAATCTGACAGATTGATTAGCTGTAGGCTCTAGAACAGTCATCTGAAGCGTTGTCATACAGTGTTCTGCTGGACTTCATAATTAGCCTTGCATTTACTAACACAGACTATATCTGAGGTGTTTGGAAGTAATTCGCACTTTCCTCCTGTTGAAAAACGTCATAAGAACAATGTTTAGTGGCTCTATGTGTAATGCATTGAGCCACTAAGCATTGCGCTTATGATGTTGCTTATGAAACAGTGTTTTTAAAAGTCTAATGTGGTCAGAACACAAACGAGTCGCAGGTGATGAAGTATTAAGCGTTTCTCCCTTAGGAAAGCCCGTCTAAGCAGGGCGTCTGTAGATTCGCTCACGCTCCGCCTCTTTGCCCTTGTATGGTATGCCTGGGGTTGGTGCGATGACGCGCGAACAAAATGACGACGGTCGGCCACGCCTTCTGGTAGCTTCTTTTGGGTTCTTGATAAACCTATGGGTGACGTCACGGATACTACGTCCATATCTTTTACAGTC
Source organism: Danio kyathit (assembly GCA_903798195.1). NCBI lineage: Eukaryota > Metazoa > Chordata > Actinopteri > Cypriniformes > Danionidae > Danio > Danio kyathit. Next base: position 4,358 of record CAIGQS010000437.1, on the reverse strand, counting down.
TATGGTTTGAACCTGATATGCCTGTTTGTGTTACTTTATAAAGAAGTCTGATCTCGCTGTTTCTTTTTTATGTTTAATTGACCCTGTGCAAAAATATTGTGTCTGTTTACATCTGATCCAGTTAGAAACAAATTTATCCTAATTAAAAATATCCATTGTCATACCTGCACATTAAAATCAACAACCGATCTAAAAAACATTTTTCTGAAGAAAGTATATGAGCTCGCTATTCCATTTCAAATAAATTTAACTCACAAACAGCTAGCCTAACATGACTTCCCCATATTAGCAAAATATTTGAGCATCGTAAATTAAATATAATAACTTACATACATGGAATGTGCATGTAATACTAGCACAGATGAAGTATAGCGTTAAGTCTAAAGAGCGAATTAATCTCTCTCATTAAGTTAACTGATGTCGTCGGAGCCATGTTAACTTGCGCAGCGGATAAACGTTCCTCAGCATACAAACCTTATAATAAACTATAAAGCGTATTTCAAATATTATGTTATGATGTATTATTATTATTATTCGTCTTACTTGAAACCATGCTCTTGTCTTCGGCTCGTCATTGATTTGAAAATAGCTTGAGCGTTGCCGGCTAACTTTAAAAACTTCTTTAGACAAAGAGATGTCAGTCAGCATCAGAAACTGCCAGTAGCAAATACAATTTTGGGGTGGCACCTGGGGTGGCCAGTCGGATGTCAGGGGTGACACCCCTCTGGCTCCGCCACTGGCCAAACATGGACCATATTTGGGCCAAGTCTCAGCCAAGTTAATAACTCATAACTGGGCCAGATAGGTTGGTGTGTCACAATTGCAATGAAATTGATAAACCCATGAATCAGTGCGCTTTAAGCACACTATGGGCGTGCTTTTTCTCAAGGTGACCTGATTGGTAGATTATTTTTTATTTTACTCAAAAATAATTTTACTGTATTTTAAATGTGGGTCATGACAGGCCAAACTTACGTGGCCCACATATCAATTTTTAACATCTGGGCCAAATACTACATTTTACATCTGGCCCAAATCTTGTGCCGCCTTAAAGACGGTGCCACCTCTGCCAAACTCGGGCCATGTTTGGCCCACATGCTGTATGCCAGTGCCGGATGAATTCCTCCTAGGCCAGATTTATGCCAAATCTGGGCCAGAATTCTTTGCTACCTGGGTAGCCACTCGCCATTTTCGCTAGCCACAATTTTGTTGTTGGGAAAATATGTTTTATATGCATTAATTTGACTTTGGCATGCTAAAATTACTTGATTTAAATTTTGTGTTATGTCCACATGCCTCCTTGTTAATTTAAGTTTGTTGTGTGTTGTGACCTTACTTAATGAGCCTGAGCAAATGGGTTGTGCTTTCATAGTGTCACAGTACAATTAGTTTTATTTCACATGACTTTTTAGGGCTCAACACTAAGGATTTAGCAATTGTTTTTTCTGGCCACACCAAACTAACTATTTCCATGCCACAAATTTTAAATAATGTGTCAAAACAAGCAAAATAAAACTTTTTATTCAACAAAAATGTTCTTTAAAAAAACAATTGACATTTAAAAAAATAAAATCATAAATAGATAATAAAACATTACTCTCCTCTAAAATTATACACAGCAGTCTGTCCAGGTTAAAGGTCTCAGATCACCAGTTAACTATAGATAAATGGAGAGTTAATCTCCTATTGAAGCAATGTTATTGTAAAGGATAATAATTAAACCACATCAACAAAAATAACTAAGCAAAAGTAAACCGGTGAAAAACATTCCGTGTGCGATAATGAAAGGATGATCGGATAATGTTAGGCTCATGCACTTTTTGACACTTCAAAAAAATAATAATAATAATCCACTGTGCATTTATGAAGTATGCCTCACACAGGTGAGTGGGCCTGACAAGCCACCTGTAGACACACTCTTCATTCCCTTCTCGAACACGTCCTAGCTCTACCACTTAATTCTCTGAGCACTAACAGTTGCTTTGTATAATTACTGGGAGCCGAGTTTCAGTGCATGGACATACATTCTCACGTCAGTTCAGAGAGTAATTAAAGCAAAGGGGGAAATGCTAAATACAATTGTAAAATTTTACTGCAAAATCGCAATATCAATATGCATATTGAACCGCAGGAGGTCATCCGAATGCTTCAATCAGTGGCGCTTCTAGTTTAAATGCCACCCTGGGCGAAACCACCCCAAACATCCCCCTTCCCTCATCCCACATGAAATAAAGACACTATGTGGTTGACTTTCTATATATTTAAATAATTGTTAGAAATACATTTAAATATATTTAATTTATTTTCAATAAATATAACAATTTATTTATTATTATTATTATTATTATTATTATTATACAACTATTATTCTAAAAAAATAACAAATCAATCCTAAATGTAACTGGAAAATAATGTAAAGACACAGCTGGAGTGATATTCTCAGACTTCTGCATGAATATATCTATTATATAGAATACAAAAGAATATATATTTTCTTAGACTCATGGCAGAGAATTAATATTATGATGTCTTAGTTACCTCCCTGACTCATTATTCCTCCTTCCTGCTTCACAGTCATCCTTAGTCAAAGTATCACCATCATCATATGATATAACTTTAGTTTTGTCGACTTGCATGTCGAGGCATATGGACGTGCATGTAAACAACCGGGATCAGGGGGCAGCGCGTGTGAGACGCAGGAATGGCTTTATGCGCACATGTGTCAGTTTGTTTTCACCAGTGTTGTTTCAGTTGCACATAAAGAATAACAAACTTGCGCATGCAAAAGGCGCCAAATGTGAATGACCTCTAATGTATTTATTCCTGGATAACCACTCTATACACTTGCATAAAGTAATTCCTATCTCAAAGCTTTTTTTGTCTCCCCGTGCCGCCCCCAGCAAGATGCCGCCCTGGGCGATCGCCCATATTGCCCATGCCTTAATCTGCCACTGGCTTCAATATTATTTTGAGTTTTGTGACATATTGCCACAGCCATATCACCCTGCAGCCCAAGACCGGTTACTCACTGAAGCTAAGCAGGGCTGAGCCTGGTCAGTACCTGGATGGGAGACCACATGGGAAAACTAGGTTGCTGTTGGAAGTGGTGTTAGAGAGGCCAGCAAGGGGCGCTCAACCTGTGGTCTGTGTGAGTCCTAATGCCCCAGTATAGTGAAGGGGACACTATACTGTCAGTGGGCGCCGTCTTTCGGATGAGACATTAAACTGAGGTCCTGCCTCTCTGTGGTCATTAAAAATCGTAAAGAGTAGGGGTGTCCTGGCCAAAGTCCCTCAATCGGCACTTTCCCATCATGGCCTCCTAATCATCCCCATCCACCGAATTGGCTCTATCACTGTCTCTTCACTCCACCAATAGCTGGTGTGTGGTGAGCCCACTGGCGCCGTTGTCCTGTGGCTGCCGTCGCATCATCCAAGTGGATGCTACACACTGGTGGTGGTGTGGAGAGACTCCCCTCATGATTGTGAAGCGCTTTGGGTGTATGGCCATACACAATAAATGCGCTATAGAAATACACACTACATCTACAGTGCTCCGCATAGACAAGCACGGCCCCTTTTGGAATTGAATATTTTAATCCATTTCTTAGTGAATAAATCCCATTTTTGGCGCATTTTTAAACAAAACTATTCATTTACATATTCAATCATTCATTTTCTTTTCAGCTTAGTCCCTTTATTAATCAGGGGTCTTCACAGCAGAATGAACCGCCAGCTTATCCAGCATATAATTTACGCAGTGAATGCCCTTCCAGCCGCAACCCATGACTGCGCAACATCCACACACACTCATTTTAGCATACCCAATTCCCCTATACCACATGTCATTGGACTTGTGGGGGAAACCGGAGCACCCGGAGGAAACCCACGCCAACACGGGGAGAACATGCAAACTCCACACAGAAATGCAAACTGACACAGCTGAGGCTCTAACCAGCGACCTTCTTACTGTGAGGTGATCTATCTCCCCTATTTACATATTTATTATTTTATTTGGTAACACTTTATTTTGATGGTCCATTTGAGTATTAGTAGACTGTCTGCTTAATATCTGTTGATACTGACATTTAACAGTCCTTCAACAGACATTTAACTGACTATAAGAAACTTCGCAAGTACATGTCAACTTACACTAACCCCAACCCTAACCCCAACCTAACAGTCTACTTATAATCTAATGAGAATTAGTTGACATGTAGATGCAATGTAACTTACATTCAACAAACGGACCATCGGCGTGACAGTATCGCGGTCCGCCATGAGAGTTTCGCGATACGTATCGTGGTTGGTGTATCGCGATATTTCGGTTCGGTTTGGAGTATCGTTACACCCCTAATTCT